>PVLC010001089.1:0-52353 GCA_004027655.1 Graphiurus murinus | reverse complement strand
GAAATTTATGGAAACCAAAAAGGAGACCATGAGAAGAGAGACTGTGAAGACAGGAATTTTTGTCTATTTTGCTTGCTGCTGTATGTCTAACACTTGACTCATGTACTCAATTACTTGTTGAATGAGTGAATACACTTTTGGATTATGGTTACCACAAGAAGTTTCTCTCACAAAAAGATCTTATTCTAAGAGTCAAGGGAAAAACAAGTGTTCTGTTGTTCTGAGACCAAATGAATTGAGAAAGTCTTAGCCTTGACCAAAAATAAACATTAGGGTAAACTGGTAAGACTAGAGATCATACCAGAACAGGGGAGCAAGCCCAAATGGTTATGGAATCCAGGTGGCTTACTAATGAACGGAGGCCAATTAGAAATTATGCCTCTATTCTGCGATAGCCGATTTCTGCTCTATCAGAATGCCAGTTCTCTATGGCCAGATCTTATGACTTAAACAGGAAACAATATTCAGTTTTGCATTATCTAATTTAAATGTTGGTAACTAAAACCGTCTTTGAAGAAATTTTAAAAACCATGAACTAAAGCCCAAAGAAGATGCAGGCCACATATTTCTAATTCATAATTTGTTTTGGTAAACGGAGCACAGAAGGAGCTGATCTAGAAGGTAATAAAGAATGCCTAAAAGATGACAGTGGCTCAAAAAAAGAGGACTAACACAACTTAATACACTGTCGTATAGCTCAGGAGTCACTGAACTATGTACAGGACTGCAGGGGAAAAAAAGCCCCCAAAATTGTATCCCTCCCATCATAAAACAGTCCAAGTCAATAGGGAAGGAAAAAATGGGCAACTGTTTGTGACTGCTAGAAGGCAAACATCCTTAAGAGTTTATTCAACTACTCACAGCTGTCCAAGGGTTCTTTCCTATCTGAGACAAATACAAGTTTCTGGCAAGAACCCAACCTACTCTCATTTCTACTTTATGTGACAAATGGCCCTTTACACTCCAAATCAACTGCTCTTTTTGCTATGTCTGTATTTTCCCCTTTCTAACCCCAAATCTTTTTCCTACACAGTGTAAGATACATGGGGTTTCTATAGTTTTTCTATCAAATATGACAAGGAACACCCTCCTAAAACCAATTTTACAAAAAAGATGTGCCATCATTTAGTTATAAGAAAAATACAAACTAAAACCACAACTAAATACTATATACCTATCAGAATGGCTAAACAGAAAATATCAAGTGTTAACAAGGAAGTCCGGCATCTAGGAATCATATACTAAGAGTGTACATTGACATGATCTTTTCAGAAAATTATCTGGCAGTCTCTGTTAAAGCTGACTACCCTATGTCTCAGCAATTCTACTCCTTCTTATATGCCAAGCAGAAATAATGGCATATATCTTTCAGGATATGAACAGGAATAGCAATCCTATTCATAATAGCCTCAAAGTAGAAGCTACCCAATGTTTGTCAAAAGAAAAATGGAACCTTAGCCAGGCGTGGTGGCGCATGCTTGTAATCCCAGCATTTGGGAAGGAGGATCTGGGTTTGTGGCCAGCCTCAGCTACCTAGTGAGACCCTGTTTCAAAAAAATAAAAAATAGGGCTGGGGGTATAGCTTGGAGGTAGAATGCCTCTGAGTTCAATCCCCAGTACCGCAAAAAAAAAAAAAAAAAAAAAAAAAAAAAAAAAAAAGAAAAAGAAAAAGGGAACATGGTCATGTAGAATGCTCTGAAAATAAAGCACCTCAAATTATGTTACTACATAAATTAATTTTGGTGTAGAGTGAAAATGAGACACCATATATTCTGTATGCCTCATTTTTATAAGCTTTGAAAACAGGAAAAATTATTGTAAGTCAGAACAGTGGCTACTCCTGGACATCAGTAATGATCAGAAGAGTAGAGACTTTTGAGGATGTTAATAATGTTCCATGAGCTAATCCTTATGTCCACTATGTCCTATTTCAATTAAACTAAGGCAGGAAAGAGACTTTATACTAAAGTATTATTAATCATTTTTTTTTCAGTCTGGTAGAATGATTCTCTCCCCTACTTTTCTATGATTAATCTCTATGCATTTATTCATCTGGGTTTACCCAGCTCAATAAATTCCTTTTTACATATCCAAACTGTGCTTTGTGCTGCTAGGAAAATTTGACCAATTTTAAGAATTGTTATATTGCTGACAAAGATTAAACTGAAGCTTTAAAAGTTCTTTATACCAATGTAAACATCAAAGCCCTTTACATTTCTTCATACAGTAACTAGCACCAGAAATACCTCTATTTTAACATAATTAACAATCACTAGAAATAAGAGCCCAGACATGTACTTCTCAACATTCAAAACTACTTCATAATTACCTTAAAGGAAAACCACTTTTTAATTTACCCTAAAGCCAGCAATGAATACTTATCTTGCTAAAATCAAATTAAAAATTAGCTTTGCCTGGCCACGACTTTATAGGTTGTCCATAGAGTCTGAAAACAGATTTTAGTTGTACAAATTAAAGATGTCCTTGACAAGCTGGGCCCAGGGTCACACACCTGAAATCCCAGGGCTTGGGAGGCTGAGACAGGAGGATTGCAGTTTAGAGGCCAGCCTCAGCAACTTAGTGGGACCTTGTTTCGAAAGAAAAAATAAATAAGCGCTGGGGATGTAGCTCAGAGATAGAATGCCCCTGGGTTCACTCCCCAGTACCACACACACACACACATATATATATATAAATACACATACACACGTACATATACATAAGGTTTATTAGCTGATGGATACTTTAAAATGCTGGGAACAGCAGTGAACCAGTGAATAAGACAAGAACAACTCAAGTTTACACTCTAAAACCTTGAATGTAACTACAAGATAGATTTCTAAATCAGCTGTTTCCTCATGAAACAAGTCATGGGTTCAATGAATAATAAAACGTTTTTATGTGTAGTACAGAACGCACTAGCATACTTTGATAAATGAAGCAATAACCACATTATTCCAGAAGTATAAACCCAGAGTTGCAGGAAAAGGGTGTACTCACTGTATAATTAGAAGAATAACCTGATGGGTAAAATTCGGGGGCGTTCGCAGACAGCTTAGACATTAATACAGGAGCCACAACCACCTGGGGCTTAGCCATTGCTGACTCGGAGTTCTGTTGTGGGGTTTTATCCAATGAACTAGGTGGAGCTCTCAGGGGCCTCGTTTGTTCTGAGAAAGAAAAAAAAAATCTGTTAGAGGCATTCATTCCTTTGTATGGCAACTTATATATTATAAAGCCATCTGAGAGGCACTGGATTTCAAGAGTTAAATGCAAAATTGAAGACTACCACCAAGATCTGTATAGAGAGCCTGCAGACTGGAACAATGGACTTGCTTTAGCTCATTTATGAACATATCGGCCCCACAAGTGAACGCTTGAGGGCTCCCCCCCCCCCGCCCTCTCTTAAGGACTTGGTTAAAAAGAGGTGGTTGCTCGCCCCGGTTTTAAGGGGCTGGGGCAGGGGGGTGGATGATTTTTACTTCCTCCCTGGACCGCAGAACTCCGAGCGCGGACCCGGCCCCTCCCCCAGCCGGGGCGCACAAAGGATTCCAGCAGCCACCTTCCAAACCCGGTTCCGGGCCCGTTCCTACCCCAGAACCAGCGGGCCAGTCGGGGGAATGCTTTCGGGGAAGCGGGGACGGAGGACAGCGCGCGCGGCGCCTCAGCACGCACGAGGGCCGTGGGGAAGCGGTGGCCGGGAGGACGGGGCCCCCTAGAGCTGCTCCGTACCTGGGAGCGCCCCGGGCCGGGGAGGCTGCTGGGAGCCGGCCGGGGCCTCGCTCTGGGCCCCTGGCGGCGGGGCCGTCCTGGGCTGGCGCAGCGGCGGCGGCTGCAGGAAGCCCGGGGCTTTGGGCTGCGGCGGCGGCGGGTGCCGCGACCGCTCCGCAGGCCCCGCTCCGTTCGGGAACCCGCCGCCCTCAGGCCCGCCCCCTCCGCGGCCCAGGCCCCGGCTCCGGCCCCGACCTGCACCTGGAGCCCGATCGAAACCGTCCGACATGCTCCTCCTCCGCCGCCCGGGGCCGCGGCCGCCGCGCTCGGGATAGGACGCGGGGAGGCGCCGCGGCGGGCCGGCTGTCGCCTGCGCCTCGCCTCACTCAGGCCTCATGGAGAGCGGGCGGCCGGGCCCGCTTCCCCGCGCTTCGGGCGGCGCGCACGGCAGCCCGAGCCGCAGCTGAACCCGCCGCGGCGCAGCGCCCGCCCCCTCGACTCCACTCGGCGCTCCGCTTCCCCCAAACCCAGCACCCCGCCCCCGGCGCGGCGCGGCGGGGCCACGGCGGGTCACAGCGGCCCCCCGCGGCCCGGAGGCCCCGGGCTCCGCGGAAGGATGGCGGGCGGCCGCGGCCCACCAGGCCTCGGGGCCAGCGGCGTCTCGGGCTGCCCTGCCCGCGGCCGGGCTCGGGCTCGGACTCAGGCACGTCGGCTCCGGCGGCCGGGCGGGGAGACACTCACCCTGGGCGGGCCCGACCGACCGACTCGCCGGTTCTCGGGAGAGAAGTGCGAGACTGACGGTTGATGCCAGGAAAATACAAGTCGGAGGGGAGGGGGCGTGGACCCTGCGCCGGGGTTCGCGGACGCGCTCCTCCGTGGGCGCGCAGGTGTGCTCCCGGGCCCGCTCCGGCCGGGCCCCGAGGACGCGCGGGGAAGGGGCCTCCCGCCGCGCCGCCACCTGCTCGGCGAGCCCGGGGAGGGCAGCGGCGGAACCCAAACCGGCGCCCCTCCTCGCAGGTCACGGTGGTCGGTATCACAGAAGGTCGCGCCGGCGGTGGCCGTCTCCGAGCTCCGGCCCTTTGCCCTTCCCTGCCGGAGACTTTAAGAAAATGCACCTCCTTTCACTGCCGGTCCTCGTCACCCCTTTCCCTGTTTTTATCTTCTACCAGTGTTGTCCAATAAAAATGTAATGCGAGTTGCAAGTGCAAGTCATTTATGTAATTATACATGTTTTAGAAGCCACATGAAACGCGTAAAAAACAGGTGAAAATAATTTTAGCATTTTACTTAAGCCCGTATATCCAGAATGGTATCAACATGTGATTAACCTAAAAGTATGAATGAGGTATTTTCCCTCTTTTTTCCTATTAGTGGACATCCAATGTGTATTTTACACGTGAAGCACATCTCGTTTGGGATAGGTACATTCCAAGTACTGAAGAGTTGCATGTGGCTTATGGCTACTGCATTGCACAGCACAACTCTGGTAATTACGTGTAAATTGTTTTCGTCAGGTCTGACGCCCTATTGCTAAGTGAAGGATGAATGTAAGTAATGAAAAGAAAGAGAAAAAATAGGTTTACTTACTGTTGAATTGAACCATCTCCACAAATTTTGATTTTTTTAGCCCTCTGATTGAAACAGGGCTTAGTATTTTTTAATCTTTTCATTTTCAAAATAATTTCAATTAGGATCAGAAACTTTTTGTTAACCACATTCTCTCTTCTCACCATAAAACATTGTCTTCACTTAAATGAATGAGAAAAATAGCTTTAATGAGGACAATCATGAATAAATGATTCATGCTGTTGTTAGACAAGATTACAATTTAAAAAACAGGTGAGTTGATGCTAATTACATTCCCCCCCTCCCCGCCCCCATACTGGGGTTGAACCCAGGAGAACTCTACCACCAAGCTACATTCGGAGACTATTTGTTTATTTATTTTTGGTACTGGAGATTGAATCCAGGGGCATACAATACCGTGAACGACATCTCCAGCCCTATTTTATTTTTTAGTCTTGAGATAGAGTCTCACTAAGTAATTGAACACTGACCTGGAACCTGAGATCTTCCTGTCTCAGCCTCTCAAGTACTGGGATCATAGGCAAATGCCACTAAAGGGGATTCTGGCTCATATCATTTTAAAATCTATTGTTGTATGTGGTCATTAGTCACTTGTCTGGACTTCTGTCTTCTGTAGAAAGGATTCATAAACTATGCTCAGAAACTGAAAGTGAGTTGTCTTTGATGTTCCACCAAAGTACATGTTCCAGGCTTTGTCTGTACTCACCACCTTTTATTTTCCCTTAAAACACTGATGATCAGATAGCAACTTTCCTAATACCAGGACTTTCCTATATGTGAGGATAAAATTATTCTGCATTCCTGGCAGGGCATCTTTACAACCTCCTTTTGTTGGATAAGTTAGATAATTTGGAAATATCCTTCACCTTCTCCCTATCTGCTATTATGTAATCTTAGCCCTATTCTTATGATGTGTTAAAGGTGGACTTCTGGATAACATGAATAGATTTAGCATTTTGATAAAAGTAGCTAGTATTCAATATCTTAATCATTTTATTTAATCCTCATACCCTCTTAAGTAGCCTCATTTTACAGAAAAGGCACCATGATATCACAAGGTCTCAGATCCATTTGGGGCTGTTGTAGTGCAGATAAGTGCTAGGTATTGCAAAAATGGCAAGAAGACACACACACGCATATGAACACCATATGGGTCACCCTCAAGAAAATCATCAAAAAAGCTCCTCCTCCACGTTTATGCCTTTCTTATTAATGTATGGTGAAGGGAGTGAGGAGGACTAAATTCAGAGAGGTTGAAAAATGTGTTTTAATATGGGAAAAGGGCCTATTGTAAACCATGGCAAAGATAGGTTTCCTTAAATTAGGCTTGAAAGATTCTTCAGGAAGGCTTCCTCAAGCTGCCTAATCTTAGATTCCTTCCCTTGTGATAGTTGTATCCGGAAAGAATTCTGTTTTGGCACCTAACATGCCAGAATATTAGTATTTGGTTTATTTAACTGTGTCCTACAGTAAATTGGCCTTCTGAAGGCAAAGGATGCCTTTCTATCGCCACTCCTTTAGATCCTAGCCCAGTACTGGGTCCATAATAGACCCAGACAATAGAAGGACTCACCTTTTCTGGGGTCACCAGTACAAGGACAGTAAAGAATGGTTTTCAGAACTTACTGACTTCAGGTTCATTATTGGAATTTATGGGAGTTGATGGTGTAGCTTTTCAAGTCAAACTAGCAGGAGAAAATGTTTGCAAATATTTTTTCCATAATACAACAAAAGACATGCATCTAGAATATATAAAGAACTCTCAAAACTCAAATATAAAAGCTCAATTAGAAAATGGGCAAAATACATACATGGGTATTTCACTGAAAAAATATACAGAGAGCATTTAAGCTAATGAAAAAAATGTTCAACATAATTAGCCATTAGGTAAATGAAAATTAAAACCTCAAGGAAATTTCACTACCCATTTACCACAAATGGCTAAAACAGAAAATGACAACAAATGTAAGAATTTTTGAAGTGTGTAAAGAAAATAGAAACTGAGTCACTCATACATTCCTAATAGGAATGTATAATGGTATAGTCTCTGTAGAAAAAAAAATTGACAGTTTATTTTTTCTAGGGGAGTGGTGCTGGAGATTGAGCATTCTACCTCAAAGTTGCATTCCTCTAGTCCTTTTTTACTTTTTTGTTTTGAAACAAGGTCTCAGTAAGTTGCTGAAGCTAGCCTTGAACCTGTGATCCTCCTGTTTTTAGCCTCTCAAGTCCTAGGATTACAGGCATGCACCATCATGCCCAGCTCTATTTGACAGCTTCTAAAAAATATATACATACAACTATGACAGAGAAGTGCACTCTGAGCATTTATCCCAGAGAAATAAAAAGATTTATTTCACACAGAAACTTGCAACTGAATGTTTATAACAACTTTATTAATAATAGTTCCTAGTGGGACGTGGTAGACTACACTTGTAATCCTAGTACTTGCATGCTGAAACAGGAGAATCACAGGTTTGAGGCCAATCTCAGCAACTTAGCGAGGCCCTATTTCTTTCTTTTTTTTTTTTTTTTTTTTGCGGTACTAGGGATTGAACTCAGGGGCATTCTACCTCCGAGCTACACCACCCCCAGCCCTATTTTTTATTGTTTATTTTGAAACTGAGTCTCACTAAGTTGCGAGTGCCTCACTAGGTAGCTGAGGCTGGAGCGAGGCCCTATTTCAAAACAAAAAATAAAAAGGGCTGGGAGTGTAGCTCAGAGGTAGAATGCCCTTGGGTTCCATCCCCAGTACCAAATATTATTAATAATGATAACAATAGCTTCAAAGTGAAGACAACCTCAAAGTCCTTCAATGAGTGAATATACTGCTACCACTATTTATACCACAGGATATTACTCAGCAAGAAAAAGTAATAATTTAGGCTAAGTGAAAAAAAAATCCAATCTCAAAAGATTAAAAGATTACTGTATGACTCCATTTATAGAACCTTGAAAGGACAAAATTATGAAGATAGAAAACAGATTAGTATTTGCCAGGGATCAATGAATGTGTGGGGTTTAAAAGAGAGAAGGTGTAGTTTTTAAAAGAACAGCAATCCTTATGATGAAATTATTCTGTTCTTGAATGTGGTGGTGGTCACACAAATTTTCACACATGGTAAAATCACATAGATCCTAAACAGGAATGCATGTAAAACTAACGTAGGTGGATTCTATCATTGACGATTTCCTAGATGTGATATTGTATTATAGTTATGCAAGATGTTACCATTGGGGGAAAATAAAGGATAAACAAGTTTTATTGTTTCTTTATTATTTCTTATGACTACACATGAATCTACAATAATTTCTAAATAAAAGCTTTTAAGCCGGGCGTGGTGGCGCACGCTTGTAATCCCAGCATTCGGGAGGCTGAAACAGGAGGATCCGGGTTCGCGGCCAGCCTCAGCTACCTAGTGAGGCACTCCGCAACTTAGTGAGACTCAGTTTCAAAATAAAGAATAAAAAATAGGGCTGGGGGTATAGCTCGGAGGTAGAATGCCTCAGAGTTCAATCCCCAGTACCGCAAAAAAAAAAAAAAAAAAAAAAAAGCTTTTATATACCTAGTACCTATAAATAAACCTTGTTTCATTTTATTCCATCACCCCTAATACTTTCCTGGGTAATTGAGTTCCCTCCTCCCCACTCAAATTATCAGGGCAACTGATATATCTCCCATTATAAATGAGTGGAGACATCATTAAGAATGACAAAAAGAATCAGCTGCTGGTACTTGGGAGCTAAGACAGTAGGATTGCAGGTTCAAGGCCAGCATGTGGTAAACTTAAGGAGACCTTGTTTCAAAATTAAAAGGGCAGCCAGGCATGGTGGCGCACGCTTGTAATCCCAGCATTTGGGAGGCTGAGATTGGAGGATCCGGGTTCACGGCCAGCCTCAGCTACCTAGTGAGGCACTCCGCAAATTAGTGAGACTCGGTTTCAAAATAAAGAATAAAAAATAGGGCTGGGGGTGTAGCTCAGAGGTAGAATGCCCCTGAGTTCAATCCCCAGTACCGCAAAAAAAAAAAAAAAAAGAAAAAAAAATTAAGTTAAATTAAAAGGGTTAGGGGTAGCCAGGCATGGTGGTGTACACTTGTAATCCTAGTACTTTGGAGACTGAGACAGAAGATGGCAAATTTGAAGCCAGCCTCAGCAACAACTTAATGAGCCTGTCAGCAACTTAGCAAGACCCTGTTTCATAATAAAAAGAAATAAAATATAAAATAGGGCTGGGGTGTAGGTCAGAGGTAGTATGCCCCTGGATTTAATCTTTAGTACCTCAATAAATAAAAAATAAAAGGGCTAGGGACATCACTCAGTTGTAGAACCCTTCCCTGCCTCCCAGGTCCAATACCCAGCAAAACACACACACACACACACACACACACACACACTCTCTCTCTCTCTCTCTCTCTCTCTCTCTCCTCTCTCTCTCTCTCTCTCTCTCTCAGCTGACATGCTTGTTCTCCTGGGTCTCATCTGTGTAAATTGTCTTCCTCTCCTTGTCTCCTGGCCTAGCTATGAAATGTAACCCCAGCCAATCAGCACTTAAGACTCCCATTTGGATCGGATCCATCACAGAGGCTCAGATAACCAGGAATGCTGCTTGAGATCACCCCTGTATCCAGTTATAGTTGTCTAATGTTGGTCTCCTAGCTGATCTGTAAACTCCATGAAGATAGGAATTCTTTTGTTAAATTATTCATTAATCCAGCCAATACCGATTGCCTACTTTGTGCCAGGTGCTGCTTGGTGCTGAGGATATGCAGGAGTGTGAGAAGCAAGAAGGC
The DNA here is from genome assembly GCA_004027655.1 of Graphiurus murinus. Classification (NCBI taxonomy): domain Eukaryota; kingdom Metazoa; phylum Chordata; class Mammalia; order Rodentia; family Gliridae; genus Graphiurus; species Graphiurus murinus. Next base: position 42,266 of record PVLC010001089.1, on the reverse strand, counting down.
CTAGCTGGTGGCTATTGCAGAAGTTCCAGAGAGAAATGACATGGTTACTAAGGCAGTGGTATTGGGGTTGGACAGAAGAGCCAAATTCAATAGACATTTAGGAAGGAGTTGATAGTATGTGAAACATTAGTGAGAGGCCAGAAATAAGAATGACTTGGGGTTTTGGCCTGGTGCTTCAACCAAAGTGAGATCATTCAGAAAAGCAGGACCTCTCTCTAATTCCATTTTGGACATTTCATTTGACATCTGGAGCATCCTAGTAGAATTGTTCAGTGGATAGTTAAGTTTATGGAATTGGAACTCAGAGAAGTATGGCTTGAGGTCGGGATTTGATGGCTAAAGCCAAGATGAAATGAAATTACTCAGGAAAAGTGTTTAGAGGCAGAAGGGAAGAGAGAAGCATGGAAGATAATAATTGGATTAAAGGAGCGAAATCTGTTTTTTTTTTATACATAGAACTAAAACTGAGAAAAGCCAGTAGAAAATAGAAGACTAAAGAGGAGACGGAGAGAGAGAGAGAAAGAGAGAGAGAGAGAGAGAGAGAGAGAGAGAGAGAGAGAGAGAGAGAGAGAGAAGAAGAAGAAGAAGAAGAAGAAGAAGAAGAAGAAGAAGAAGAAGAAGGGGAAGGGGAAGGGGAAGGGGAAGGGGGAAGGGGAAAGGGAAGAGGAAGAGGAAGAGGAAGAAGAAGAGGAAGAAGAGGAAGAAGAGGAGGAGGAGAAGAGAGAGACTCAGTCAAATGTTGCAGATATCAAATAACAGAATTCTAGAGAGTCCGTCCTGTCCCTACATTGGGTGTTTGCTGCCTGAGGTTATTAAACAACTGAATAAACAACCACCTTTGGATTGCTAGTACACACTCATAATCTTCTCATAATTTTACTATCAAAATTTGCATATTGAAAAAAGCAAAAAAAATTATTATAGGTAATATTTAGTACTTATGTTCCAAGTACATGTTTTACATGGGATATTTCAGTTAATTATCTCATTTAATTTTCCAAACAATCCTATAAGGTAGGTATTACTGTTTATCTTATTTTTATTGTGGTACTGGGGATTGAACCAGGGGCATTCTACCTTGAAACTACACTTCTAGCCCTACTTTATTACTATTATTTTTAATATTGAAACATGGTCTCACTAAGTTGCTGAGTCTAGCCTCAAACTTGAGATCCTCCTGTCTTAGCCTCCTATGTACTAACATTCTAGGTATGTGATTCCACACCCAGCTGTTTATACCATTTTATATATAAGAATACTGAGGTTCAGAGAGGTTAATTAACTTACTTAGGATCACATAAATAGTGAGCAGCCCAGTTCTAAGCCCAGAGTATAAGAGCTTGAAGAATATGCTATACCTTGCCTCCGGAATAAATGGATCACACTGATGTAAACATTTTATTCTCTTTGAGTTGCATTTTTCACCATAAATTAATAAACAGGCATTTCAATGATATCAGCAATGGGGATAACATAGATTTGTAAGTGATTTGGTTGCAAGCAATTGTACTATTAGGAAATACAGACAGTGAATGTAGACAGCTTTGTCCAAACTTGACAGAGATAAATGGGAGGGATAGATATGGGACTAATTTGCAAGGCAAGTATATAAAAGAAGTTTTTGTTGCTGTTAGAATTTTTTTTAAAGGTGGCATAAACATTAGCATGTCAGCCAAAGATGATGAGGCAAAGGACTGCACCTAGGAAAAGGGTAGATTTGGAGGAGCAAAGGAAAGGTTATTTCACTAAGAAGTAGAGACGGGTGCAGATATTGCAGGAGTGGGAGAAGGCTGGAGACATGAGATGGATGGTTTCCATGTCCTTAGTGAAAAAGAAGGAAATGGCTTTGCTAAGAATGAGAGTGGGGGAGTCAAAAAAAAAAAAAAGAGAGAGAGCTTGAGAAAAGTGCAACAGTTGTAAAAGCTGCTCTGGGAGAGGAAGCTGATGAGGAAGGGGAGTGGCATAGGAGACCCACTGGCCCTGAGAGGCCCTGCTGAGGTTGGATGCTGGAGATTTGTAGGACAGCACTTTAAACTGTCTCTTGACAGCCTGCTGTAGGAACAGAGAAGCCTACTACTGGGAATGAAACTTCATTATGCAGTTGAGGCAGAAGGATAAAAACAGAAATGGCTGAGAGCTACTCATGGCTGAGACTAGACAGAGAAGGGTTGTAAAGGGAAGACAAAGGACAGAGCAAAAAAGGGACCAAGAGTCAGAAATAAGCCGGGAGAGGTGGTGTACACCTGTAATCCCAGTATTTGGGAGACTGAGGCTGGAGGATCTTAGGTTCGAGGACATCCTCAGCAACTTAGAAAGACCTTTAATCACTTAGTGAGACCTTCTTTCAAAAATAAAAATTAAAAAAAGGCCTGGGGGTATAGCTGTGAAGTAGAATGCCCCTGGGTTTAATCCTCTGTACCAAAAAAAAAAAAAAAAAAAAAAAAAATATCAGAAATAAGTTGGAAATAAAGTGGTGGTTAGAGCATGAGATGTAGGAATTGAAACTTTTAGAGGAAGTTCAGAGTGAATAATTACAACATACAATATTCTAGTAATTGCACAGTTCAACTAAGTGAACTGAGTGCTTGCTGGCCAGCAGCAAGGTACTGTAATAGCTGGAAATACTCATTAATTGACTAGGGTGCAGAGTCCAAGTTTGGCATTGAAGAAACAGGAGCATCAAAGTTTAATATATAAATATCAAGTGAGAGGACTTTTTCCCCTGGCATGTTCTGTTTCCCTATTTTTCTGGTTCTGTCTATTCACTGATCTTTTTGTTGGCGTGTAGTCAAAAGCCAGTAACTTCTTTCCATTTTTAACTCTAACAGGGTACTCACATTTTTTTTCCTTTCTTTTAATAAGTATTTGTTGACTGTCTAATAAAAGCCAGACATTCTGTTAGGTGTTGATGGCCTGTTAATGAATAACACAAAATGCAAGTCCTCAAGGAGCTTGCACTTAACTGCAGAAATCAGACAAATAGGCAATAGTTACCGAGTGCAAAGGACTAAATGTTTATGCACCTCCTCTCTATACATATTTTGAAATCCTAATCCCCAAAGTGATAGCATTAGAAAATGGGGCCTTAGGGAAGTAATTAGATCATGAACAGGATTAGTTCCCTTTTATAAAAGAGATCCCATAGAGATCTCTTGTTCCTTTTGTCATTAAGCTACTTTTTCAGGTCCCTCCGCCCCTGCTGTTATTATTTTTTGACAAGGTTCAGCTTATCAATTTTTTTCTTTTATAAGCCATGCTTTTGGTATCAAGACTAGTCGTAGGTCCTGGAGATTTTCTCCTATTTTTAAAACAATTATAATGGTTTTACAAAGTCTGCATTTCACTTTGACTTAATTATTATATAAGCTATGAAACTTAGGTTGAGGTTAATTAATTAACTAATTTTTTGGCCTACAAATAGCTTGTTTTAGTACCACTTGTTGAAAGGTCTGTCAGTGGTAGAAGGTTCCTGGATTCAATTCCTAGTAACACACACACACACACACACACACACACACACACACACACAATAATATATAAAATATTGATAAATATATAAAATAATATATAAAAACACACAGAGTTTTTAACAAATACAATTTTAAAAAAGTTAAATATTATAAGACTGTTAACTATTATTACGTTTTTATTATTATTACATTTTTTTTGTACCGCTTCTGAGCTACAGTTCCAGCCCTATTGTTTTTTGTTTTTTTTTTTTTTAATTTTGAAACAGTGTCTCCCTAGGTTGATGAGAGTCTCACTACTTGCTGAGGCTGTCCTTGAACCTGCAATCCTCTTGTCTCAGCCTCCCAAGTACTGGGATTACTGGAGTGGGCCACCACTCCTGGCTTATTACAGGGTTTACTATCAGGTTATTTGATAATGGTGATAAGAATAAGAAATAATATATAAAATATTGAAATTCAATTAGGTTGAGTGTATTTTTAAGAAAGCACACCAAGTATATAACTAAAGAATTTACTTAAATTATTAATTCAAAACAATTTGCACCTGAAATTTTTCCCAGATAATTTGAATTTTCACTTTAAACTGAAGAACTATTAAATCTATCTTCAAAAAAACAAACAAAAAATTCTCTTTCCATTGTGATACCCTTAAGCACACAGACTGCCCTGCAGTGGGTTTTATAGTGCTTCTCCCATGCCCATTCTTATTTGGAAATACAGTCTTTACAGCTGGAATTAGTTAAAGATCTTGAGATGAAATCTTCCTGGATTTAGAGTGGTCCTAAATCCACTGACTGGTTTCTTTATAAGAGAAAGGAAGCTGGTCACAGTGGCACACACCACACACACCACACACACCAGTACTTGGAAGGTTGAGTCAGGAGATTGTAGGTTTGAGGCCAGCCTCAGCAACTCAGTGAGACCTACAGAGACGACTATGTTTCAAAATAAAAAATAAAAAGGGGCTCTAGGGAATATCTCAGAGGTAGAATGCCCACGGGTTCAATCCCCAGCACCAAAAAAAAAAAAAAAAAAAAAAAAAAAAAGAGGTGAGGGAAGGAATAGACACACAGACGGCAAAGTAGAGATTCAAGCAGACATTGGATACATCTACAAGCTGGCAATACTAAAGATTGCTGAAAACCACCGGAAGCTAGGACAGAGGTTGGGATGGTTTCCTTTCTCATTACTTCCAGAAGGAAACACCCTATTGACACCTTGATTTTGGGGCTTCTGACCTCCCAAACTGTGAAAAAATAAATTTCTCTTATTTTAAGTCACCCATTTTGTAGTTGAGGGAAATTTAAAGTTTTCTCTTTTCCCTCTGAAGTTTTGATAATTTCAGTCTATGAAATAAACTGGCAATATAGGCAGGTAAACAGGAAGAAAGAATACATATTTATTAGTGGGCAGAAACATGAAAGCCATAGCCAAAGTATGCGACTCAAAGAAAGGTCAGAGGGGTGAAGCTTAAGTTAACATTTTGAGCTGGTACTGATGTGAGCCATGGAAGGGCGGGAGGAAAATTCACTGGGCTAAAATTGTCTTATTAGGCAAATCAAATCTCCCAGGTAACAGTCATCAGAAAGCCACCTGTGATAATTTCTGTCTGGGCTAATGTCACATCCTGAATCCTTTCCTCCTATGAAAAATTATTTCCTTGGCATTGAGGTGGGGGCAGTATTCAGAGAAAGTGTGTTTGTTTCCTCTGCTTACTTCTATTATAGATTTGAATTTCCCCCCAGAAAGACAGCTCTTCAGAGCAATTTCTGTGTTTGCAGCCCCTCTGAATAGCCATTTTGAAATATGCTAAAGAAGTGTATTTTGGGATGGCCTATTTTGATCTCCCTCATTGCAGTTGTGATAGCAATCCTAGGATACAAATATAACTCCTATTTCTCACCATCTTCCCAGGACCCCAAAGGTATCATTATACGGTAATCTTTATATTGATAAAAAGATACCATAGATTTTTATAATTGGCACTTATTGTATGGAGAGAACTGTATTCACACAGGTATGCTAAGGGTTAGTATTTCATTTTACTTCTAAGAGACGAGTTCTTCCTTTTTTGCCCAGGCTGGTTGGTCTTGAGCTCCTGGACTCAAGTGATCTTCTTGCCTCAGCTCCTCAAGAAGTGGGGATTATAGACCCATACTACCTCAAGTAGCAAGAGTTAGATTTTTAGATGCTCACAATAAATTCAAATGCAAAATAGTTTTTTTTCTTTTTTGTGGTAATGGGGACTAAACTCAGGGGCATTCTGCCTCTGAGCTATACCCCCAGCCCTATTTTATTTTTAATTTTGAAACAGGATCTCACTAAGTTGCTAAGGGCCTTGCTAAGTTTCTGAGGCTGGCGTTGAACCTGGATTCCTCTTGTCTCAGCTTCCCAAGCACTAGGATGACAGGCATGGTCCACCACACCAGGCTGCAAACTAGTTTTTCTTAAATAGCTTAAACAAATTGGCAATCATTTATCATTGGGCTTCACTCCCTTCCAATTAACATTGATTAACATCAATTAATTTGGTCAGCTAATATTTATTTCCTAAGATTAAACACTCTTAATTGGCCAGCCTGAGAGACTGCTAAGGGGTTAAGATTGAGTTAGAGATGGTTCTCTCTCCCTTTCTCTCCGTCTCTGTCTCTGTCTCTCTTTCAGGGATGGAGATCAACCCAAGGCCTTGTACATGCTAGGTAAGCACCCTACTACTAAACTACCCTCTCAGCCTTATGATGAGTCTTAAAACCTGCCAAGTGTGTGCATTGTTAGACTTTACCCCAGTCTAGGAATCCCATCTTATTGGAGCTGTTCACTTAGCTAATAATTGCTGTACTTACAAAAGAGAAGCTTGAAGTAAACTGTTGACAAATATTTAACATAATAACAGTGACCAAAAAAAAAAAAAGACATTTAGTTTATCTATTTCCTGACCTGGTTTTAGTAAATACTGGCTTTTGCCAAAAAGTCATCTTTGAAGTTCGCTGTTCAGTAGGGTATCTTCTCAGGCTCAGTCTACAGTGTGTGTGTGTGTGTGTGTGTGTGTGTGTGTGACACTGGAGATTGAACCCAGGGGCATTGTACCCCTGAGCTACACCCCCAGCCCTACTGTATTCTTTATTTTGAAACAGGGTCTCACTAAGTTGCAGAGGGCCTCACAAGTAGCTGAGGCTGGTGGCGAACCTGTAATCCTTCTGTCTCAGACTCCCAAGTGCTGGGATTACAAGCATGTGCCACCATGCCCTGCTACAATTTTACTTTTGACTATTGGATACCTCTCTGATTTTCAGGCTTCAAAGTAGATCCTAATGTCATACTATACTTGTCTAAAGATATCATCCTTTTTACTTCTGATCCATTAAGACTCTAAATATTAAGTACTATTTTTAAGCATTTGTGGCTACAAAGTCTCCCAAATTTCAGAGGGCTTCAGTTTTTTTTTTTTTTTTTTGAGGTACTAGGGATTGAATCCAGGGGATTGAGAACAGGGTCTCACTAAGTTATGGAAGGACTAAGTAGCCAAGAACCTGCAATCCTCCTGTTTCAGCCTCCCAAGTACTGGGATTGCAAGCATGTGCCACCATGTCCAGCCAAGGGCTTCAGTTTTCATGTGTATCCTAATTAAAAAAAATATATTTAAAATAATAGGATCAAATAATAAAACAATCTATAATCAAAACTTGCATATATATGTGAGCACTACTATTCTAAGATGATCATTTGAAGGCCAGGACAGTCAGAGAGAAAGGAGCAGATAGCAAAATGGACAAGACAATTACAACTCAACTGGGAATATAAAATTCTTACAAAAATTTTTATCTAAGATAGTGTCTAAAATTCAGAAGCAACTTCCAAGCAAACGTTTGGAGCTTAATGCAGTTTTCTTTGGGAACTCATTCTATGAATAATATACATAATTGTATGTAAACATAATCTTCCAAATTACAAACATTTCTACCAAATTATGTTGTATAAATGAGCAGAATGAAATAGTCATATGCTTACTATTCACTATTCTCAGAATTGATAAGAAGTATATCTGGATATATTCTGATGTGATATAATCATAATTAGCCAAATTAAATAATATATTGAACAGTAAGTCAGATTTCCTCAGCTTTGGCATTATTAACATTTGGGGCCAAATAATTATTTGGTGTAAGAACCTGCCCTATGAAATATGGAATTTTTAGCAGCATCCCTGGCCTCTAGTCATTGGAAGCACCAAAATGTCTCTAAACACTGCTGAATGACCTTGGAACAAAAATGTCCCCATCTGGGAACTACTGACTTGTAAGCCCAGAAAGAGAAAGAAGCACAACATAAAATGTGTTTTATAATAAAAACTTAGCTCACTCTCTCTCTCTCTCTCTATCTATCTATCTATATCTATCTACCATCTGTCTATCATCATCATGTATTATCAGTGTTGGGTATGGAGCCCAAGGCCTTGTGCACTTGCTCTATACTGCACTATGTTTCCCAGCCCAAGAGCTGTTTTAATTCCTCATTCATTGTATCTGCTTCACTGGACCTGCATTATCTTGAACCTGTCTCTATGGTTGCACTTAGATGGTTGTTATTTTAAAACACAGGGCCTTGTCCTTTCCTGTTTGAATTCTTCCAGAGCAGCGATAGTGTTTAACTTTGGAACAAGTCCAATAGCCGAATGACTTTTTGTGCCAGTTAATCACAAGACCCTTTCTCAAAGTAAGAGTTTTTCTGGGGTTCATTTCTCTTTAAAGATACGAAATACCTGTTTTGCCTTATGCCTTTTAAGTATTTTAATTGAAGTAAAAAGTGACCTAACATTGACACTTTATCATAATATCTTGGGGTAAGCGTACCATTTTACACTGTTTATTTTGTTCCTCCCACTTTCAGTCAGAATATACCTGCAGAATGAGGCACAGAACTATGTGAAAAGAACAACCAGGACACTATGTTTTGGAGTTCTTTAATAGTTTTGCTGAAAACAGCTTAGCCTGGTCAGGCAAGAAAACAAATGTCCACCGAGGGTGCCGGCTAGACCCTGAATATCTAATAGTGCAGGGCTTTCTCCAGGCCGGCTCTGATGTTGGAAGACAAATAGGCAGATGTGTGTTCATTTTCGGGCCTTGACATCTTTTCTAAGGAATTTAACTCCACCTCCCCCCGCCAGAATGGAAAAACAACGCCCCCATTCCCGTCCGCCGCCGCCGCCTCCTTTCTTCTGGTCTTCTCTGGTTACAGAAGTTCGGATTTTTCCTAGAGAGCTAGAGGAAAGTCAGGCACCAAGAGCGGAGTTATATTATCTGCTTATTTGTCCCATTGGGACACCCGAGAGGAAATCACACTTTGTAACCGATTCTCCAGGGGAAGAGGACAAATGAATCTCTGAAAACTTCAGCAGTTGCGTTTGGCACCAGGTCTGATTGACTAGGACGGGCCCGCGGAAAGCGCGGGGGCAGGGCTGGGGTCCGGTGGCCCGGGCGGAGACAAAGAGGTTTGGGCTGCCTCTTAGCGTGCAAGGACCCCTTGGGGGTAACCAGCCTTTGCGCTCCTAGGGGGCATTTCGTGAGGTGGCTTTCTCGTTAGGAAAGAAGGCAGGCGATCGGGCGGAGGGGGTCTGGTAGGAAGGAGGCCCGGGCCGAGGCGGGGAGTGGGGAGGGGGCGCGGGGCCCGGGTGGGGACAGCGCTGCATCACGTGGCCGCCGCCGCCGCGGGGTTGGGGCTGTTCTTCCGGGTTGGAGGCGCAGCAACGTAGCCCGAGCCTGGTTCTGCCAGCACGGCGATCTCTCGCACCCCGCGGCCGCCGGGCCAACCCGCCCAGGTGAGCGCGGCGGCGCAGGCGGGAGGCGCGCAGGTGGAGCGCAGCTGGGGAAGGGGCGCGCGCCCGCCCAGAGCACCCCGGCGGGTGGGAAAGGAGATCTGTCAAAGAGCAGGAGGGGGCGGGGTCGGCGGTGCCCGGGAAATGGGGTGCCCCGGGGTGCCCGCAGGCCCGAGACTTGATGAAGAAGAACTGTGCCTGAGGGTCCCTTTTCTAGTGCCTTGCTGGGAAGACGTGGAAGGGAGTGAGCGGGTGCATTCCAGACCTGGGTCCCGGCAGAGGGCAGGGCCAGATGGCAGCCCTGCAGGTGCAGTTTTTGGAGCTTTGCCGGACAGGGACGGTCACAGTCATTTTGGTCTCAAGAAGACGGGGGTGGGGGTGAAGAAAGAGGTCATAGACGACTTTCGATGGGTAGGGTAGTGCACCCAGAGAGATTGGTAGCAGGAGTCCCCCAGTTGTGCTATCCTTGAGGGAGTTCGGGGAGGGTGCCCCGCTGGGGACAAAGGAGATAGCGAAGGGTGGTGGTGGGTGGTGCAAGCGTCTGCGAGGACTAGAGAAGGGTGAGAGGGGAGAGGCAGCCGAGGGGGCCGCCTGGGCAGAGTAGATTCAAACTCCAGAGGCAGAAAGACTGTTCTGCGGCTTGGACCAATGGGCTTCCAGGGGAGGTTATAAATAGCGGTCCAGTGCGGATGCCAGAGCAAGGCAGTTTAGTTGCCCCTGGAGGGGCGGCACCCGTGTCGGTGGCCCTGGCCCCAAGGGCTATGGGTGAGTCACGCTGCCTGCTAGGCTAAGCTGCCTGGGTACTGTGTCCTTGTTGGTATGTTTCGTTTTTAAAAGCATGGCTTGTGACTTGTTTATGATTGCAGGTGTCCTTTATTTGCCCTCCTTTGAGGACTGTTTGCCAAAAATCTTATGGGACAGACTCTTTGAAGGGGTAGGGTTTACAGTGCCTCCCTACTTTATTTAAAATGCTCCCCTCTTCTCCACTGCACTCCCTTTATTTGCAAACCTTGGCTTTTTTTTTTTTTTTTTTTCCTGAAAGGCAGTTTGGGATTATTTATCAGTGGATATGCTATAAAGCTGCCTACTTTTGCACATAGGATCAGTTTTCCACAAGGCAACACAAACATTTGATTTTCAAAGGGAATTTCCTAATTGGAGAATGTGTTTAATAGGCACCCAGGCTTTGAGACACCTAACCAATAGTTATTCAGCCAAAATGTCAATGTAGATCAGTGGCCTACTGTGCTGGAGAGGGCCTGCAAAAACAAACAAAACAATAACAGCAACAAAAGTTAGTGACTTCCTCTATTTTATGCACTGGACCAGAGGTAGTAATACCCACATTAATGTAACAGCTAATCAGGATATTGTGTTCTTTTAATTCTCTGCAACCCTATGAGGTAGATCTATTATTCCCATTTTAAGGATGAGGATGTCAGTTATAGACAAGTTATTTGCCAAGCCACAAAGTTAGTAAGTTGCAGAAGGGTCTTCGAAACCCAGAGTTTACCCTCCTAAGCGTCTATGCTATCTCCTTCGCTAGGTTGGGTGCTCGCCCTCAAGGATTTTAATATCTTTTGGGGGAGATAGTTACCCAAATAACTTACATTAAACAGCCACATGAATGCCATATTAAAAATAAGTTTTTTTCTTTATCAACTTTGAGTTATAAAGTTTTCCCTTCATTGCTTCAAAGCCACAGAAACACATAGGTGATAAAACAGCAGAAAGCTTTAAAGTGAAGATGGGGAATTGTGGCCATTAAGATGGAGTGGAGTAAATGAACAGGTACCTGCCAAAGATAATGAGGTGGTTCAGATATCCTCTGACTATCATTCAAGGCCATCAGTATTTAGGTTTAGTGATATGAATTACTCTTGTCAATAAACTACTTCCTGATGGCTGCCTTGTATATTTATAGCTTGAATTAAGCAGACATATTTGAATAACTGCCCCTGCCAAGGATATACTCAACATCAAGTTACCATTTTCCAAGTAGGCAGGATAAATTTTCCAGACTTCAGGCCATGAAATAGGACTTTAACTTTAAAACTTTGCAAAATGTCATCGAATCATAAAATTTCTAGAGCCTAAAAGGGTACTAGAAACCTGCTATCTTGTGTTCTTTTATAGATGTGCTGACAGGCTCAGAGAAGTTCAGGTCAAATAGCCTGGGAGTGGCAGACTGGACAATGCTGGGCTCTATTGGAGCCAGCTTTATTCTTTTGCTGATGAGGTCTGGTAAAGCTTTGTCAGCCCTGGGAGAATGATGGTGATGCAGGCTGGCTGGGTTCTTGTGCCCTCTGAAAGAAAGATCAGACAGAGGCATGTGTGTGATGGGAACAAGACTCTTTAATTGGGGCTTCTGGCTAGACCAAAGGAAGACACAGCACTGATGAAGAGAGAATGTCAGGCGGGCTTTCTGGACGAGGAAAGAGCTAGCTTTATTCTTGGGAAAGAAGGGTAAGAGCAGCCCAAAGTTCAGGAATATTCATTGGCTTTAGGCACATTCCAAAAGGTGGTCTTTTTTCTTTTCCCTTGAGAGTACTTTAACTTCTGGGGAAGACAAGGTCTGTTGGTCATCCTGGAGCCAAACATTAGTGGAGCATCCTCATATAAACATCTCTACTTTGTAACAAGGATGAGTTAATATAGCTGTTAAGAGAACACACTTCTGCAAGTAGAAGAAGACACAAATCATGGCAACTAACGAGTCAAGGGCTCTGGGGATTTACTGTTTGGGTGACTGTGAGTTAAGTAAGGCTCAGGAGTGTAATTGCCTGTGTCCCTGTCTCATTTTCCTCTCAAGAATTCATCATCTTCCTCCTTTTCTTTGTGGGGTGTGTGTGTGTGTGTGTGTGTGTGTGTGTGTGTGTGTGTGTGTATAAATACTTTTATTGATGCAGTGTAATTATATATCACTCTGAGGTATATAGATACTTGAGATACTTGGTATGTTTCTCTCTGGACCCCACTCAACTTTCTCCCCTTCCCTGTACATGTCATTGAGATTGGTATTAATAATTTCATATCTGTATGTAACATCATTTATTTATTTATTTATTTATTTATTTGCGGAACTGGGGATTGAACTCAGGGGCATTCTACCTCCGAGATATACCCCCAGCCCTATTTTTTATTCTTTATTTTGAAACCGGGTCTCACTAAGTTGCGGAGTGCCTCACTAGGTAGCTGAGGCTGGCCTCGAACCCAGATCCTCTGGTCTCAGCCTCCCGAATGCTGGGATTACAAGCGTGTGCCACCATGCCCGGCTTTGTTACATCATTTAAATTACTAACTTCTTCAGTCTATATCCCCTCTGCTCCCTCCATTAAGCCCCCTTCATCACTTCTTTGGAATCTCTAGTCTTTTATCTGAGGTCTCTTTTGTTACTGAATTTCTCTCTAGCTTCCACATATGAGAGAAAACATGAACTCTTTGCTTTCTGAGGCTGGCTAATCTTACTTAGCACAGCATCCTTAAGTTCTCCTCATTTTCCTGAAATTTTACTCATCCTCCTTATTCCTAAAGGGAAAGGGTTGAAGATCTCATCTTTTATAACTGCTTCTGCTGGGATTCTCTAATTGGAGCTGGGTGGGGAATCTGTGCAACTCTTCTCGGGAGGACTGGTGGAATTCTTCCTCCCATTCCTTCCTCTGCCCTGCTTGCCTCTAATCTAAATGCCTAATGGTGGTTGTTGGGGAGCTGGAATGATCCAAGTAGAGAAACTCTAGGTGGGAAGGTTGGGCTAGGAGTAGATCACTTAGAAATGGTAGGGGAAAAAAATCTCCTTAAGACAAGAATTACTTTTTATGTATGTCTGTCTCCCTCAGTTCTTGGCATAAGTTCAATGACTGTTTTGAATGGGTGGTTGAATTTTGAACTCATTTTCTCTTTTCCCAGCCATGAATAACCCTACGTGTGACCCTGTGAATGAATGAGGAGGATGTTTATGGGACTTGGGAATGCTTTAGGACTGAAGCAAAATGACATGTGGGAAGACTGCAAGTCTATTCAAACACAAAGGATTATTCACACATGTTTTTAATTGTGTGTGTGAACATATCTTGCATGCTCCTTCTTTCTTGGCTTTTTTTGGGGGGGGAAGTACTGGGAATTGAACCTAGGGGCATTCTACTTCTGAGATATACCCTCAGCCTCCCTTTTTTATTTCAAAACAGAGTCTCCCTAGGTTGCTGAGGCTCTACGTTGCCGAGGCTGGTTTTCAACCTGTGATCCCCCTGTCTCAGCCTCTTAAGTACTGCGATTATAGGTGTACCACCCCACCTAGTTTTCTTGGCTTTTTTTTTCATTTTATTATTTCCATCTCTTTCCTTTTCTTTTTTGAGTCTTGTAAGAGGACACAATCACCTTCTTTGAGCCATCAAAGAACTCTGAACTTGCATTACTACTCTGCCTTGTGGCATTATTACTTGTTGACTTTTCTTATGGAGATAACAAAAGTGAATAACCCATTCCACTTTGATTTTATAAGTGTTCGTAAGGGTTGTGCCTCTGGAATACCAGACTCCATGCCATGAAATAAGAGTATAGCTTTAAAATATTGCAAAATCTCCTCTAATCATAAAATTTCTAGAACCTAAAAGGGCACTAGAATCCTGCTGTCCTATTTTTTTTCTTTTAATAGCTGAACAGACTGAGGCACATGTTTGTTGCATTAAAGGACATCTTATAAATAAGCCCTGGCACATTGAGAATTTCCATTGTCAATGTTCCTTTCCAGTATTTAAAGATGCTTCTTCAGGGAGTTGTGGCATCAGTTCTGAAATTAAAAACGGGTTAAAGCTCTCTTTGCCTGGGGTCTGAAAGAGTGTTTATGGGGTCTGCTGGGATCCAGTGCTTGAGTCCATACTCTTTCCCACCTGATAAGTCAGAACCTAAAGGCAGAGAGGGTGGTGCTAGCCCAAGTTGCCTGATAGAGTTTTAGGTCCTTGACTTTCCCCAGTTTTGAAGGAAAGAAGACAAAGGCAGAGGAACATTGGGAATTGTGAGGATGGTAGGATTGTCTTCCATGCATTCTTGGAGATCTGCCAAGAAGGGCAAAGAAAGCAGCTGAAGCAACTTCAATAATAGCAAAGGCCAGTGACATTTCACCCAGCCTGGCTAGAAGGGGCAAAAAGTGGTCACTTTTGACAACCACTAACGAAAGAATTCATTGTTATGCCCACGTTGGCAAGCACAAGCTTATGTGGTAAATATGCCAGGGAGCTTTTTTCTTTTCTTTCCTTTAGTTTCCTCTCCTTTTCTTTTCTTTTTGAGTCATATCCCATGCATATTCAATTTTCTTGAGGGTGTACCTGGCAGACACGAGTCTCCTGTTCACTCGATCAGCCTCAGTTTAGGGGCTCTCACTGGCTGAGCATCTTGCTGCACTGGTTAGGATGGCAATGCCTTCTGTACAATCTGGAAGATGAATATGGTATTATTGTACTGCACAGTGTTTTTAGGTAATTTAAAGCAAATTCAAGGGTAACTTGGATGGTATTCAATTTTTTGCTGCACATGTTGACTTAGACAATAGCTTTTATTTAAGATGTGACTTCATAGCAGTGTGTATGTGTCTTTATATTCTCCAGCTACATTAAGGATTAAAGATACTTAGGTGACTTAGGCTTGGAATTGAATAGTAAGTTTATAACTTCAGTTTTAGTGGGAAAATGGAATCCAAGTTTTAAATGCCTGAATTGGAAACAAAGTTTGAACATCTTCAAGTCAAGGACTTGGCAAATCATTTCTTTGTAGATGTCTGCATATAATACCATTATATGCCAAGCTCTTTAGTGATTTATGAGTTATTTATGTTAAAAGGAAAGAATTTTTTTTCTTGGAATAGAAACTTTTTTTTCTCTCTCTTTTTAGTGATTTGCCTTCAAGGAAACTGGGAAGTTGGACGCTCTTACCAACATGGCGAACCTCCTGAAAACAGTGGTGACTGGCTGTTCATGTCCATTACTTAGCAATTTGGGGTCCTGTAAGGTTCTACCAGGGAAGAAGAATTTTTTACGAACATTTCATACGTATCAGGCACTGTGGTGCAAAGCCCCTGTGAAACCAGGTAAAATCTTATTTCAATGTTTGCTAATTACTCTCTTGATGATAGATTAGAGCAAAAGCCATACAAATTTATGGCTTGGTACTTGTAAGTAGTAATTTCTAATAATAAATAAGGGAGTTCTATCTTTTTTTCCTGATTGCTATTATTAATAGAGAAGAAAATATAATAAAAAAGATAAAAGATAAACCACTTAAATTATACCATTATACCTGGGAGCCTAAGGTTCATATCATTTCTCCTAGAAGTCTTCCCTTACTACTGGTTATTGTTAGATTTTTTTTTCTTTTTTTTTTTTTTCGGTGCTGGGGATTGAACTCAGGGGCGTTCTACCTCCAAGCTATACCCCCAGCCCTATTTTTTATTCTTTGTTTTGAAACCGAGTCTCACTAAGTTGTGGAGTGCCTCACTAGGTAGCTGAGGCTGGCCACGAACCCAGATCCTCCGGTCTCAGCTGGTTATTGTTAGAGAATTGTACTATATATAGCTCATCTATGCTCAGGAATTAGAAATTAAGTGTACATTAATGCTTCCTATTTTAGTTAATGGCAACTTTATCTCAGTTGGTCAGGTCATCACCTTGGAGTCATCCTACACCCTCTGAGTAGGTAAAGGTCAGCTCTACTTTATATATACACTCTGCCCTCTTCTCAACATCACTTGGTCCAAGCCACCATCATCTGCCACTGGACTGATGCACCAGTCTCCTAAATGGTCTCTGAGCTTTCTACCTCTGCCTCTTTATTGTCCAGGACAGTGAGGATAATAATTTCAGAATGTAAGAGTGGAATAGGAACTGAAGTCTTCCAGTGGCCTACAAGACCTTTCCTCCTTTGACATTCCCTGTTCCCCTTGCTTCTGTTCTGTGGTACAAGAGGAGAGGCTGAAAGAAGGCCCTTCTAGGCTGAGTCAGCACCCTTTCTGTAGTCTTCTCAAAGACATCCCAGCACTTCTATCTATGCTTCACTAGTCATGCTTTAGGCAAGTGGTCATTTGTAAGGGAACTTAGACATTTAGTCTTTCATTACAGATAGCAATATATCTAGCTAAAATGCCCTTTTACTAAGGTGGAGGAAAGGATGGATATTTGGGGGGGGCAACCTTTGATACATAGAAAAATACCTTTCCTCATTTTTGTAGTACCATTTGTTTGTGAAGGTCCCGTATATTGCTAGGCATTTTGAGTTTTTTGTTTGCCTTGAATAGATTTCATAGCCTTTTTCCTTATTCTCAGATGATGTCACTATTGGCAGGATACCTTTCCCTAAGAGTTCCTTCCTGTCTTTCACCCATCCATCCATCCATCCATCCATCCATCCATCCATGTGTTTTCTTTCCCATCCTGTATAGATTATTCTACTTTTTTCCTTGAAATTCATTTGTTGTTACCAGTACTTGGGAAGCGGAGACAGGAAGATTGCAGGCTCAAAGCCAGCCTCAGCAATTTAGTGAGACCCTGTTTCAAAATAAAATAGGGCTGTGTATGTAACTTAGAGGTAGAATGCCTCTGGGTTGAACCTTTAGTAACAACAACAACAACAACAACAAAAGAATTGTTGAATAATTTAGTTGTTACTTTGTAAAAGCCTAGCATTCTAGGTTTGGCTGATTGAATCTCCTTGTTTTGTTTAACCAGTTTCTCAGTTCCTTTCATTTTTTTGTAGCATCTAGTTAGGTTTACAGAATCATTAGACTAAGTTTGCTTTGTTTTGCAAGAATATTTACTTGGTGGTGCTGTGTACTGTTGGGTTACATCAGCAGCTTCTGGAGAGCACCTGCATTGTTCACTTGTGGTCCTTTCCTCCGTCTTCAAAGCAGCAGCATAGCATCTTCAAGTTGAACTTTGACACTGACTCTTCTGCTTCCTTCGTTCACATTTAAGGACCCTTGGGATTACAGTAGCACTGTCCAGTTAATCCAGGATATTCTTTTTAAGGTCAACTGATTAGCAACCTTAATTCCATCTGATACCTTAATTCCCCTTTGTCGTGTATTGTCACATTTTTCCAAATGTTGGGGATTAGGACATGAATCTCTTTTAGAGGCCATTATTCTGCCTACTACATGCTCTTCCTCCCAAGTCGACCAATGAAGCTTAAGAAAATATTTTATTTGTTGAACATCAACATGAACTCATGGATTATAACATCTTTAGATGTGTTTCATACCATTAATTATTATTTGATGATCAAATTATATTTGGACAGTGAGAATCATTTCAAGTTGGCTTCTAAATACTTTTGACATGATCTCGGTCATCTTTGGTAACTTTCTTAACTTTTGGCATGTAGGGACTACCTATATTTGAGGTTGTCAGGTAAGTAAACTCCAGATAAATGTGTGTGATTTAATTTTGCAGATCATTCCAAATATTTGTCAACTTTCTATTTTCCTCCTTCTCCTTCAGGTAGGAAGTAAGCATTTGTTTGCCTTTGGTTTACTGTAGATTGTTCATGTGTAAGTGGTATTGAAATCAATGACTATGTTCAAGTTCAGGTATTTTAGGTTGATTTAATTTTCTAAGGTTTAATTTAATAACTTACTTTGTACTGATAGTTTGATTAATTTTTTTCTGATATATATATTCAGAGTTTAGGTTACAAGAGTGTATTCACTAAACTTTAGTAAAGCTTATAAAGAGATACTCTTTCTTAAAAATTGTGCTTACACCCACATATTGACTAAAACAGCGGAAGAAAGTAATGTCCTTTGGCTAAAGATGGCCCAAATCATATATAAATATAAGTTTGTATTATGTAGACTCTTTTAGGTTGCAAGGAACATAATCATATTAGGTTATATTTTGTAATGAAGGTTTATTGAATGGATTCTTAGGAAGAATAAGAGCTCAGAAAACCCCTCATCTATTTATTGGAGAAATGAAATGTCTGGATTTCATAGCTATGATTCATCTTTTGTCTTTATCCACTACTACTGTGTCTACCAGTGTGGCTGCTGACTGTGGTTACAAATAACGTATGCACCATTCTACTTTTGTGGGTCTCTCATTCTAACTCCCTGGGAGAGAACCTGATTAGGTTCTGTAATCTCTGACCGACATGAATATCCTTGGCCAGAGTTCCTGTGTAAGTCATCTCATAGGCTACAGCTGCTGGTTTCCCTCACTTCTGCCCTGTAGAGGATCATCTTTAACTTAGTTGCTGATCCCTTGTCTAATCAGTTCTTGCTAAGCATGTAGGGTCTCAAGATACAATATCTGAAAAACTCTGAAGAATTGCCTGTGGCCAAATTGACAGGAAGGGGACTTCAAATGTGACAGACCACCACAGTATCTAGCACAGGTTGTTCTTCAAAACAGTTATTGACTTTTGTCTTTGCTAAAGGCCTAGAAGGCTAATTTGAAGAATGGATTTATCATGCTGTGGGCTCTCTCTCAACTCATTTTTTTCCCCCCTGAGAATAAACTAAGATTGTTCTGTGCCTTGGAGAGAACCATTTGATTAAATAAAATATTTAGCATTTTCAGGAGAGTAGACATAAAAATTCTCATTATCTTTCAAAAAAGGTAAAAGAATTATTGTTATGAATCAAGAGCATCATTTGGAATAGCAACATATGTATAGTGTATTTTGAACAGATTTTCTGTTTCCACTTACTGAAATCTGTTATTAAACTTTTTTTATCTTTGTTTGTCTGTAGGAATTCCATATAAGCAACTGACTGTTGGAGTCCCTAAGGAGATTTTTCAAAATGAGAAGCGAGTGGCATTGTCCCCAGCTGGCGTCCAGGCCTTGGTCAAGCAGGGTTTTAATGTGGTCGTGGAATCAGGTGCAGGCGAAGCTTCTAAGTTCTCAGATGATCACTATAGAGCAGCAGGTGCCCAAATCCAAGGGACGAAGGAAGTACTGGCTTCTGACGTGGTGGTCAAAGTAATTATTCCTTTTTCTTCTCCCATTGATCGCACGCTGACTTTTTGAAATCCTTCCATAGAAAATTAAATTACTTTGTCTGATTTTATAGCTTTTCCAATGTTCTTTTTTATTTTTAATTGACACACAATAATTGTATGTATTTTGGGTACATATGTATGTATATATTTATGGGCAATGATCAAATCAGGGTAATTAGCATATCTATCACCTTAAACTATAATCATTTAGCTTTCTCTATTTAAAATGATGTCTTTATTCTCAAATTGTTACATGCTGTGAATATTTTTCATGCTCCAGTAGAACTTTTGTCAGGCACTGTGGTCTGTCTTTAACTATGAGAAGTGAAAAAGTACTTTTCATTTTTACATTTGCTATGTGGAAGTTCCTGTTTAATTGGGTAGGAAGAATTTGCACTAGATGATCCTTCTATATCCAGAATATCCATAGGTGAGTATTTAAATACCACTAGAATGGAAAGAAGGTATGGATCTCATCCTGGAATTGAATGCACAGCATCTGGTACCTGGAAACACAGTGATTTTCAGTGATGTAAGCGCTAGTCTTAGAGAGGGCATGACTATTCTGAAGAAAGCAGCATTAGAGTAGCCTTACCAAGTCCTAAAGAAGGTCTTAAAGTAATGTATAGTAAAAATCTATATACTACAGAACTTTAGAATTAATACCCCAAGTAAAAAAAAATCATGAAGAAATGCTGGGCATGGTGAAACACACCTGTAATTCTAGTACTTGGGAGGCTGAGACAGGAAGATGGCAGGTTCAAGACCAGCCTCTGCAACTTCGCAAGGCCCTATTTCTTTTCTTTTTTTTTGCGGTACTGGGGATTGAACTCAGGGGCATTCTACCTCTGAGCTACACCCCCAGCCCTATTTTTTATTCTTTATTTTGAAACCGAGTCTCACTAAGTTGTGGAGTGCCTCACTAGGTAGCTGAGGCTGGCCGCGAACCCGGATCCTCCGGTCTCAGCCTCCCGAATGCTGGGATTACAAGCGTGCACCACCACGCCCGGCTTAAGGCCCTATTTCAAAATAAAAAAATAAAAAGGATTTGGAGTGTAGCTTGGAGACAGAAAGCCTGTGGGTTCAATTCCCCAGTGCCCTCACCTCCAAATCATAGAGAAAGAAGGAGAGCCCATATCAAGTCTAGTGCAGATGATAGCTAGCGTTGAGCATTGAATTAATTCCGAAACCTCTTGCAATCAAGGTAAACAACAAAGTATGGATTATAGAAGTATAATCAGCAGATTAATAAACTCACTTTTTAGAAAAGACATGCTTCTATATTAATTTCTAAGAAGAATCAATCACATAGTTTTGTGTGTGTGTGTGTGTGTGTGTGTGTCACATTAAGTCCACTGAATAATTTGACAAGATTGTTTTTTGGTTCTGGGGATTGAACCCAGGGCCTTGATCATGCTAAGCATGAGCTCTACCACTGAGCTACACACCCAGTCCCAATAAGATCTTAAATGGTGATTTTTGCTGTAGAAAATTAATAGTGGAATTTATGGTATGGAGGTAAATTATAATTCAGCTAAAGCTTTTTAAAGTTTTAAGTATATATACTTGGTGAAATAATTTGATATAGAGAAAAATAACTTAGGGAAAATAGAAAAGTAAATATAGTTCATTATAGTTTTAAGTGGCAAAACCTTTTGAGATGTCCCTCAATAAAAAGTTACAAGATGTGCAAAAATTTTGGAAATGCTCTATTTTTCCTTTAGGGATTCATGATGTGTATGAGAATGTTAAAGGTTCTCTGAGAAATCTATAATACAGAAACTTATATAACTTTATTCTAGCACTAAAAAACTATTTGAGTTGGGCCTCTCTCTTGAGTTAAGCCTGTTAATATCCTGAGGAACATATCATTCAATTGGCTTGACATACTTGGATACCCACAGTTTCAGCTGAGCATTTGCTAGGGGCCAGTAGAGTCAATTCAGAGTTGTTCTCTAATTTTTCTTGATCTGTGTTTATAAATTTTCATGGAGAAAAAATAGACCTTGCCAGGAAACTATTTTGTTCTTGTTTTTTCAATGCTAGGGATCAAACCCAGGGCCTTACCTGTGCTAGGCAAGTGCTCTATCATTGAACTACACCCCCACAGCCCAAAAGGGGGTTTTTCTTTTTTTTTTTCTTTTTTTCTAGTTTTAGAAAAACCCAGGGCCTTGTGCATGCGAAGCAGGTGCTCTGAAGCTGGGCATGGTGGCTCATGCCTGTAATCCGGGTACTTGGGAGGCTGAGATAGGCGGATTGCAGGTTTGACGCCAGCCTCAGTAACTTAGTGAGACTCTCAGCAACTTAGTAAGACTCTGTTTCAAAATAAAAATAAAAAATAAAAAGGGATGGGGTGTAGCTTAGAGTTAGAATGCCCCTGAATTTCATCCCTAGTACCAAACCAAACTAAAAAAAAAAAAAAGTAAGGTAGTTGCTCTCCTACTGAGCTACATTCGCAGTGCAGAGTCTTGAATCACATGCTTCATCAGGTTAACACCTGACATGGGAACAGCAGGCAAAGGTGCCTCAAAGCTAAATTGTGGTGAAATGTCGTGATGGGAAATGATTGACCCAGTGTTTGTGTTTTCTGTGTTTACTTGCCTAAAAGTATTACTGCAAACTGGGAGTTTATGAAATGTGACGAAACTTCTTAACAGGATGTATTGTAGCTTTTTGCTTAAGCTGAGTTCTGAAAAGCTACTGCCTTGAATTGTGTTCATCTATAAATAGTCACCTGGAATTTTAAGGTGACATAAATCTATCCTTACTGCCATGGAGATTTTAGTTCTGCAACATTCCCAGTGTCTCACCACTTCAAATGTTTATTCCTGTCCAAATTAGCAAGGGTTGAATCTTTGAACACATAACAAAAACTTCTAGTCTGTTTATTCTTATGTCTTTTAATTTTAGCAGAGTAATAGGTTTTGAGAGGACAGGTTTGTTGTAAAACTTTCGTATTATTTCCCTGCTCTACAGTTAATTGTCAAACCTGAACCAATACTGTATTTCTCAGGTATGTGTGCTGTTTCCACAGAAGAGTTCATAGGTCATTAGTCAGAAGATAGATAGCACAGCTGGGTGCAGCGGTGCACACCTGCAATTCCAGTACTTGGGAGGCTGAGGCAGGAGAATTGCAACTTGGAGACTAGCTTTAGTAGCTTAGCGAGATCCTCAGCAACTTAGTGAGACTCTGTTTAAAATAAAAAACAAAAGCTGGGCATGGTGGCACACACTTATAAGTCCAGTACTTGGGAGGCTGAGATAAGAGGATCACAGGTTTTAGGACAGCCTTGGCAAGTAGTGAGACTCTCATCAAACTAGTGAGATCCTGTTTCCAAATAAGAAATAAAATTGGGCTGGGGGTGTAGCTTGAAGGTAGAATGCCTCTGGGTTCAATACCCAGTAACCCCCCCCCCACACACAAAAAGGGCTGGAAATGTAGCTTGGAGGTAGAATGCCAAGGTAGATTGCCCCTGGTTTCAAAAATGAAGATATATAGTATACATCTTTGTGTGCCTTGCCTTCCTTAAGAATTTGGGCAGATACTTATTGATGCATTATTAGTAATACTTCTGGAGTATTACTTTAATCATGGCATCTTATCTAAATTGTCCTGTTTACTTAAATATACGATTAAGGTATTTATATACACATATTTTTATGATGCTGGGATGGAATCCCAGGCTTTGTGTGTGCTAGCCATATGTTCTACCACTGAGTTACATCTCCATCCCAATATTTATATTTTTTAATCTGTAATTTGACTTTCTTTTTAGGTGCGAGCCCCCATGGTTAATCCAACATCAGGTGTTCACGAAGCTGACCTTCTAAAGACATCAGGAACATTGATTAGTTTTATTTACCCAGCCCAAAATCCAGAGTTGCTAAATAAGCTTTCAGAGAGAAAATCTACAGTTCTGGCAATGGACCAGGTTCCAAGAGTCACAATTGCTCAGGGATACGACGCACTAAGCTCCATGGCCAACATTGCAGGGTAGGTTGATTCTTTTCCCTTTCAACTGGACAGAAGTACAACCATGAATCATAAGCATTCACATGGTAGCTCTTCTCTCTTCCAGGGGTAATAATAGTTGGAGATTATAACCTTTTCCCAGTGCACTTAAATTATTTTTATAACTAATTTTATTGCTTCATAGTCATTAGATAGAAAACTAACTCTACTGTATTCTACTTTTTCATCTTTGTGGGTAAAAGAGAAGTCGTATTTCCATCCACCAAAGGAAAGAACTGTTAGATTATTTGTATGCAGAATATACCATATATTTTTTTGTGTGTATTAGGTTGAAATTGCCAATTTCATAGGTCAAAAGTGGTTGCATACTGGCAGTTTCATATGGTTAAATATAATACAGATTGAGTATCCCTAATCTGAAAAGCTTGGGACCAGAAGTATTTCAGATTGTGGAATATTTGTACATATGTGATAAGATAGCTTGCGGTTGGAATCCAAATGTAACATGAATTATTTATGTTTAACATATACCTTACACACATAGGATGAGGGTAAATTATAAAATATTGTTAAGCCAGGCAAGGTGGTGCATGCTTGTAATCCCAGTACTTGGGAGGTTGAGACAGGAGGATTGCAGGTTCCTGGCCAGCCTCAGCAACTTAGTAAGGCCTATCGCAACTTAGTGAGACTCTGTTTCAAAAATAAAAGAATAAAATAGGACTAGAGTTGTAGTTCTGAGATAGAATGCGATAGAATGCCCCAGGTTCCATCCCCAGTACCACAAAAATTTTTGATAATATTGTGCATGAAACAAAGTTTATGCATTGCAATAAAAGAGTCTGGGAGGGTCTTTTTTCCCCTTGAGGACACTGTGTGGACAGTGATATGCACCTGAATTTTCACTGCAAATGGTCATGTGAGGACAGATGGTAATAATAGAGTCTTTAATAAGGCTCTAAAGGTCACATCAGTGCTCTAAAGGTTTAGATTTGGAAAAATTTTGGATCAGAGTTTCAAATTAGGGATGCTCAACCTGTATGTGCATAATAGCCAATTGGCCATCTTAATTAGGTTTTACTTAGGCCATTCATAAAGTATTTAATGAATAGGGAAGGTGTATGGATTAAAGGAAGTTTCATCTGTTGTCAAAACCCATATTGGTAAGTGAGGGCTGTGTTGTCCTACTTCTGAGGCAATGATGTTACTAAGCTTCATTTGCCTGCCAGCACTATGACCTTCCCTGTTTGTTACCTGGAATGCTATGTAGAGAAGGATCCTGAGGTCCATTGTGCTCGGAAGAATGTGGCTCTAATTGAGTTACCATGCCTGCCACGCGTGAGGGAGAGGAACAGCTGCATGAATGCAGTGTATCGGTGACCTTGCCTGAGAGGCTGGGAAAATATGGAAATAGGACAATGCTCATGAAATCAGCTCCTCTAGGAGACTAATTAAACTGGATTTTAAGCATGAAAACTAGTAGTTAACATCTTACTAACATGAGTAAGGCACCAATGAAAGAAAACATTTTTTTTAAAAGGTGTATGACAATGGAATTTTACTCAGCCATAAAGAAGAACAAAATCATGTTACTTGCAGGGAAATGTATGGAACTGGAAAACATTATGTTAAGTGAGATTAGTCAGTCACAAAAAGTAAAAAATCGTATGCTCTCCCTAATATGTGGAAGCTAGGGAGAAAATGGGACATAAGAGGGACTCCAGATGAAGAAGGAGAATCTTTAGGTGAGCAGCAAAGAATTTGACTTAATGGAAGGTGATGGGGGGAGAGGGGACACCCTAATGAGCATGACGTACTTTCATGAACACATCAAAGTCAATCACTAAACTGAACTTGAGAAGGAGGGAGGGAGAGGGAGTGGGGTGGGAATTGGGGAAGGGTTAAATGAGAAATGTGTGCATGTATGCCTTTACCTTTTCCAGCTTGTACCTAACAAAGATGTATGATTACAATGCACCAATTAAAAGTAAATAAATAAATTTTAAAAAAAGGTATATGAAAAAAAGACCAAAATGAATAAAACTTAATTTTATAGCCTGATATGTTATAACCTGAAAGTTTTCTTAGGTTTGATATTTTAGGTGTAGCATATGAAATATGCCGCAGATTCTACTTTGTGTTTCAGCTGTTCACTTTTTTTTTTTTTTTTTTTTTGCGGTACTGGGGATTGAACTCAGGGGCATTCTACCTCCGAGCTACACCCCCAGCCCTATTTTTTATTCTTTATTTTGAAACCGAGTCTCATTAAGTTGCGGAGTGCCTCACTAGGTAGCTGAGGCTGGCTGCGAACCCGGATCCTCCGGTCTCAGCCTCCCGAATGCTGGGATTACAAGCATGCGCCACCACGCCCGGCAGCTGTTCACTTTTTGATATGAACGAGATGTCTTAAACAAAAACTATAAGTTAAAAGCATTTTTGTTGTCCTGAATGTATTATGGCAAATGGTTTGTTTGAAGATTCTGCTTGTGGTATAAATAATATGCCAAGGGACAAATATCCTGTTGCCATTTTGCTTAGTTTGTAGAAGAGTTGTATTATGCCATGTGGGACTTAAGATTTTATATAGAAAATGTATGCTGCAAAGTTTCAAGGATGATGTTGAATTTGTTATGTGAAATGCATATATGTGAAATAATATCAAAACCAGAAACTCAGTTAGGTGTGATGGTGCACACTTGCACTTCGAGCTAGTTGGGAGGCTGAGGCAGAAGGATCACTTGAGCCCAGGAGTTTGAGACCAATCTGGGCAACATAGTGAGACTCTTTCTTAAAATAAAACCAACCCAGGAGATTTATTTATTTATTTACTATTGGTGCATTGTAATCATACATCTTTGTTAGGTACAAGCTGGTAAAGGCATACATGCACACATTTCTCATTTAACCCTTCCCCAATTCCCGCCCCACTCCCTGACTGTCCCTCCTTCTTTTCAAGTTCAGTTTAGTGATTGACTTTGATATGACTGTGAAAGTACATCATGTGCATTGGGATATTCCCCACCCAGTAGTTTTAGATCAGTGGTTTTAATTGTAGACTGTTTTGAGCAAAAGAAATATTACGAGGTAATAATAAATAAGCCAAATAAGAGCTGAATGTTCTTGGTTGCATTCAGTTGGAAACAAGTATCCAGAAACATGCCTCCTCTCTGTTCTACCAGCTGTGGCCCAAGGTTTGCCTGAAGTTTCAGCCTTTGGAGATCCATGGGACACAATTTGAAGAACCACTATCTTACGTCCTGAGCTCATATATACAATGGGCATACTGTGAAATGAATATATACCTACACAATGTCTAATAAATCATTATCTGACACATACATATAGTCATATTACAGTGAAGATGTGTTGTCTTCAATTCATTATTATTCATTCTGAGCCTTTTTGATTTTATAAAAAAATACCCAGTTTGTTACTTTTTTTTACAATATCAATACTTTTTGTATATCTCCTGTGTAAAATGATCCTCATTTTTATAATTTTTTCACAGTAGTAACTGAATATATAAAAGCACTAATTCCAACATTAATTTTTAAATTTGCCGTTGAATATTTGTCATACTTGTCCTTTGAAAATTTCTATCACTTGAATTCAGAAGTAAGATAAATTTATCTCTGAAAGATTTTCCTGCTGTAGTGTGATTAACTCAAAGTAATAGGAGTGACTTTTACATGTTTTTGCATTAATTATTTTTATCAAGTATTTATACAAAATATAATTAGGTTTTGTTACTGGTTAGCAGGTGGGTCTTCACATTAAATAGTTGTATTATAATATTGAGGCATAGTATATTATTGAGTAAAAATGTAAAAAAAGTACCTTTTAAGTTTAAAATGATATGAAAATGAGATTAGTGTAAAAACTATCCCATTAGAGCAAAGATGGTATGCACTACTGGTTTTTATTGCATAGCTTATTAAAACAATGTTTATTGAGCGTTTACAGTGTGATAGGCATTATGTTAAGTGCTTCACCTGTATTAGCTCATTTAGTCCTCACAACTCTCAGTGATAGATGTTCTTTTTGCTTCCACTTTATAGATGAGGAAACCAAGAACTAGATTTTCCCAAGGTCAGGATATAAAGGTTAACTTGAGGTTAATCTGTCTCAAAGTCCCAAGCTTTCAACTATTAGAGATCAAAGATAGTGTTCTTCATTCTCTGAAGTTGGGATCTTACCATATCCAAGCATATAGTTAATCTAAGAATATTTCTTCCTTCTATTATATAAGTACTACATAGTCATCAAAGACATTTTGGACAACAAAATAAAGTAAAAAGGAAAGTTCAAAGAATATAGAGTCTCAGCACCCAAAGAAAAGCACTGCTAGCATTTTTTTTTGTCTTTCCTTCTCTTCTTTTTCTATTTCAACTGATCTTCCGTAGTATTTGTTATGAAGAGGCAGAGCATCATGGCTAACAGTTGCCTCTATTGGCGGGCTGCCCAGGTTAGACTTCTGGCTCTGACATTTACTAGTGGAACAACCTTGGCAAGTCTCTTCATCTCTCTGTGTCTCAGCTTCCTATCTGTTTTATTATTTTATTTATTTGTTGTGCTGGGGATTGACCCCAGGGGCATTCTACCTCTGAGCTATACTCCCAGCCCTATTTTATTTTGAAACAGGGTCTCACTGAATTGCAGATGGCTTCTCTAAGTTGCTAAGGCTGGCCTGGAACCTCTGATGCTCCTGTCTGAGCCTCCCAAGTCCTGAGATTATAGGTGTGCACCAGCATGCCTGGTTTCAGCTTCCTATCTTATAAAATGAAGGTAATACTTGTACCTATCCATAGGCTTGTTGTGAAGATCAAAGAAGTAAATATATATATATTTATTATATATAAATTGAATTAATTAATTAATTTTGCGGTACTGGGGTTGAACTCAGAGGCATTCTACCTCCGAGCTATATCCCCAGCCCTATTTTTTATTCTTTATTTTGAAACCGGGTCTCACTAAGTTGCAGAGTGCCTCACTAGGTAGCTGAGGCTGGCCGCGAACCCGGATCCTCCGGTCTCAGCCTCCCGAATGCTGGGATTACAAGCGTGCGCCACCACGCCTGGCTCAATTGAATTTATTATATATAAATTGAACTCTTCTTGGCACATAGTAAATGCTACATAGATGTTAGGTATTATCTATGGAAAGGTATAATTGATAACTTGCCATAACATATGGACCTAAGATTTTTAATTACATGGAATTATCTATGTTTATTTGTTTTTAAGCTATAAGGCCGTTGTCCTAGCTGCAAATCATTTTGGACGGTTTTTCACTGGTCAGATCACAGCTGCTGGTAAAGTTCCTCCAGCTAAGGTAGGTACAACTTCAATGCTTCTTCATAACACAAATTAATTAAAAGCAAGGGTATGAATTGTCTTAAAATATAGTTACTTTTAAACCTTTGTTGTATGTTAGCTTTACTGATGACTTATGGTGTTCACCATTTTATGGGGGAGCCTCAAAGCTAAATATTTAAGATTGCTTGGAAAAAAATGGACTTTGTTTTTGACTTACTAACTTGAAGTCTTAAAAGGATTTTGGATAACGTGGTCAATGGTCCTGTTTGTTACTAACTTTAGAAAAGCTTTAAGATACTCTTCAGTCAATTCTGGATTTCCTAATTATTGCATTTTTTTTTTTTTTTTTTGTGGTACTGGGGATGGAACTCAGAGGCATTCTACCTCTGAGCTATACCCCCAGCCCTATTTTTTATTCTTTATTTTGAAACAGGGTCTCTCTAAGTTGCGGAGGACTTCACTAGATAGCTGAGGCTGGCCGCGAACCCAGATCCTCCAGTCTCAGCCTCCCAAATGCTGGGATTACAAGTGTGTGCCACCACGCCTAGCTAATTATTGCAATTTTTGATTCATAAAAAAGACTTCTTTGATTTCCTCACTGTCAATGTTTGGATGAAGAGGACAGAAAGTGGGAGGTGGTGTAATCAGGATATTTGGCAGAGAGGAAAGATGGCGCTGCTTCTCACATCCAGTTTGGGAGCAGAGAAGAGCAGTTAATGCTGAGAAATAGGGAAGGCTAGGCGAATGAACAGGCGGTTATGTTGTGACCCTTCAATTCTAAGTACACTAAATAACAGTGTAAACCCTGAAGCTAGGTAAAGGAAACAGGACTTTAAGTATTATCATCTGTCTGCCTGGAGGGTACAGTTTTACTTTGTGCTTCCCACTCTTAAACACTTTGTTATATAAATTCTGAGTTCTACAAACAAACAAACAAACAAACAAACAAACTACTGTAAGGAAAAAAACCCCAAACAACAAACACCTAATATCAGCTTTGAAACACCTCATTATATATTGCTTTGAAGAACAGGCCACATGAAAAAAACAGTAAGTGGTTTTCATGAAGGCTAGAATACTTAGTGAGCAAACAATGCCGATGTGAAATGATTAAATTTTGACTTCTTTCTTAGGATCATAAGATGATGTCTGGCACTCCAGGTGGCCAGGAGTTCCACGATATCTTAAACTGATGGAATGCTTTGATGCACAAATCTACTACTCTTTTTTTTTTTTTTTTTTTTTTTTTTTCCGGGGCGGGGGAGGCTTGTACTGGGGATTGAACCCAGGGACATTCTACCTCTGAGCTACACTCCTACTTTTTTTTATTTTTTATTTTGAAACAGGGTCTCACTCAGTTGCTGAGGATTTCACTAAGTTGCCGAGGCTGGCCTTGAGTCTGTCTGAGCCTCCCGAATACAGCAATTACAGGTGTGTGCCACCATGCCTGGCTCACTATTCAGTTTTGATTAGAATCTTTTGAGAAATATGTGGAAGTTGAAAGGATGGCTGTGACTATGAGGGATTAAAATGTGAAATAAGAGAAGCTTAAAAGAAAGAGAGCCAGTCAACCTTTAAAAGGCGGAAAAGTGACTGTGTTTCCTAGAATTTAAATTGCTATTTCAGGGATTTTGTTTACATGTCAGAAATAGTTTTCTGAAATTGAAAAATTAGCACTAGTTGGGCTTATCAAGGTATATTGTAAAATCTTTCATTTGGGTTTTTCTTAAACATAGAGGGGTTTTCCTTGTCTAGAATCAACTGAAATCAATTAGTTGAGGGCTTATGGAATGCAGGCATTGTCCTAGGTGCTTGGAAATGCTGTGAACAAGGCAAACAACATCCCAGCCACACGAAGCTTAAATTCTAGAGGAGGGCTACAGTGAGGACACAAATAAAAAGCCAGAAAAATAAGTGAGATAATTTTAGACATACAAAAATGGCCCAGATGATGCTACATTAGCTATTCGCTACTTGAGCTAGTATCTACTTTAGCTAGCAGATGGCAAGGGCTCCTTTAATATTTGAACTGAATCCTGAAGGATGGCAAGAAAGAAACCAGGGATTTAGGATCCTAGGCAAAAGGAACAACACATATTAAGGTCCAGAGATAGAAAAGGGTCTAGTGTGTTCTAGGAAAATAAGGCCATTGATCTTGGAGTGTGGTGAATAGGTGGGAAGGGGTCTGAGATGATGTGGGAGAGAAAGGTCTGGCTGGGGCCTGTCTTATAGATCATGTTATAGAATTTGGATTCTCTCACAGGTAAGGGAAATGTCTCAGGACTTGGAAAAATCATTTGGCTGTTCTGTGGGGAGTGGATAGTAGGGAGGAGAGTGAAGGCGAGATCTTTTAGGAACTGGTTGTACCTTGAACGTGGTGGCAACAGAAGGGGATGGACTGGGGATCTTTGGGGATTAAAACCTATGGTACTTCTTGGTGGATTGGAAGTAGGGATAGGTACAAAGGGAAGATTCAAGGTGACCTCCCTTTTGGCTCAAGGGCTATGTCTAGTAAGTACACTTTACTGAGCTGGGGAAGCCCAGAGGAGGCACAAGTTAAGTGCCTGAACACTGCGGACATTCCTACAGGTAGTTCCTTTTTCTTGCCCTTTTCCCTTCTGTTTCTTGAATACATGTCTACACTGCACTAGGTAGCAGTAAGTGCTTTAGTTAGATCCCATTAGTTAATGTAATGACAGTTTTAGAAGGCATTTGTACTGCTGTGTCACAGATGCTAAGCAACTTGCTCAAGGTTGCCCAGAACTAGTTAGAACAGAGGCAGAATTTCACTCTAAGCTCTCTGACTCATGATCTCTGGGTCTTTTTTTGTTTTATTTTTTCTCCCTATGCTGCAGAGAAAGAGTGATTTTCTATCATGGAATGCACATTGCTTTACTTATGTGCTATTCTGTATTTTAAATTATGAGGTCTTTACCTGGCTATATTGGTGCATGCTTATAATCCCAATACTTGAGAGACTGAGATAGGAGCATTGCAGGTTCAAAGCCAGCCTTGGCAACTTATCCAACTTATCGAGACCCTGTTTCAAAGTAATAAATAAAATAGGGCTGGGGCTCTAGCTCACAGGTAGAGTAACCCTGGGTTTAAACCCCAGTACTGAAAAAAAAGGGGTCTTTGCTATTTCTTTTTTTGTTAAAGAATTTTTTTGTATTGACAGATAATAAGATCTTTATTGCAACTTTATTGTGTACAGTATGTTGTTTTAAAGTGAATGAATGTTGAAAAATGGCTAAATTTAGCTAATGACATATGTATCACCTCATATAGCTATCATTTCTGTGTTAGGAGCACTTAATATCCATTCTCCACACTTTAAAATAATACAATATGTCATCATTAGCTATTGTTATCTTGTTGTACAATATATCTTTTTATTTCTTTCTATTTTTCTTTTCTTTTTTGGTACTGGGAATTGAATCCAGGGCCTTTCTACCTCTGAGCAACACCTTCAGACCTTTATATTTTTTATTTTGAAACAGAGTCTCACTAAGTTGCAGAGGGCCTCAATAAATTGCTGAGTTTGGCTTTGAACCTGTGATCCTCCTGACTCAGCCTGGGATTGCAGATGTGTACAACCACACCTGGCATGTGCAATAGCCCTCTTGAAATGTATTCCTCCTAACTGTAATCATGCATCCTTGTTATTTCTTGATTCAGAATAACTTGGTTTAGTCTTGTAATTTTTACTTTTTAAATGTTTATTTATTTATTAAGCAGTGGTAGACCTTTGGGCACATCAGAGTTGGTGCTGTGGAGCCTAGACCCTGTTTATTCATTTTGGTCCTTCCCTGTCCCTTTCTTATAGACTTAAATCTTCCCCTTAATCATCATCATGACCAATTGACATGATCTCTGAGACATGGTCAAAGGGTCACTGGGGCAGTTTGACTAGCCTAGACTTCAAAAAGCCGAAAGGAGTCGTGGGCATGATGGGTGGGTGGAAATTTATAAGCTTCACTTTCTGTTGGTGTTGTTTTTTCTACAGGAGCAGGGACTTGCCTTCAATGAACTCTTTATGGGATGTATAACAGAACCTTCTTTCTGGAAGGCCCATTCCTGACTAGGGAGAATATTGTTCTTAGTTTGTTTCTGAGAAGGCTGGGAGACTTGTGTCTGAGGAATTCTTTGGTTCTCTTGGTCCTTCCATGGTTAGGGAGATTAGTGACATTGCTTTATATCTCAGCTATAGTTTATTCCAAATGGTTCAGAATTTCATGATTGTTTATCAGCTGTTCTGTTCAGAAGCACTTGAGTTCCAAGTAGGAATTGGGTAGATGTTTCACTTAAATTGTGCCCATCTTTGAAATGTGATTTGGTGCTTTATGAACACAGAAAAAACTTGGAATTTGAGAGAGAGAGAGAGGTAGTTAGAATGTCACTGGGGAATTTTAGTAGCAGTAGCTTTTGTAGAGTGAACCAGAACCTGTTAATCTTTAACATGTGTAATGCTGATTGTGCTTACACAGTTTTCACACCGAGATGCTCATTGTCAGGCTATTTTTAGTGAAGGTTGTTGGCCATTGCTAGCAGTTATTCCTTTGATAAAATTTTAAAATAGTGGTGGTTCAGCTAAAGGATAGACTGTCCACTCAATCTATGTGTGGGAAGGCTGGTCATCAACACCACTATCAGCCCACCACTTATGAAAAACTAACTGAGGAAGCTGGGCATGGTGGCACTCACTTGTAATCCCAGTATGTGGGAGGCAGAGACAGGAGGATTGCAGGTTCAAAGCCAGCCTCAGCAACTTAATGAGTTACCCTGTTTCAAAATAAAAAATAAGAATGGCTGGGGATGTAGCTCAGAGATGGAATGACCCTGGGTTCATCCCTAGCAACAAACACACACACACACACACACACACACACACACACACACACACACACAGGCTAACTATGTTAGCTGGTGATTTTTCACAACTGATAGTGAACGTTAACGATGTGAGTTGTTCTCTCTTCTTTTCCAGATTCTGATAGTTGGTGGTGGTGTTGCTGGGCTTGCTTCTGCAGGGGCGGCAAAGTCCATGGGTGCGATTGTTCGAGGATTTGATACTAGGTGAGTGATTTACTGGTGATGGATGTTAAGCTGAAAACCTTTTGTTTCAAATAGAACCTATTACATCTTCCTTAGAATCTAATTCCAGTGGATCCAGGGAGGTAGTCCAGGGTTGGGGAGGAGGGATCAATGAAGGAATCGCTCCCATTGACATTATGCATAAATGTGAGAATACCAACACCAATCTCAATATCTTATATAGGGAAGGGAGGGGGTGGGGAAGGAGCCGGGGGAGAGCTCACCAAATGCTGTGCGCATGTATGTCATTATCACTCTGAACTACATTATGATGTGAGATTATAATGCACCAATAAAAATAAAATAAAATAAAATAACGACTGAGCTGGGCGTGGTGGTACACACCTATAATCTCAGTACTTGGGATGCTGAAACAGGGGGATTGCAGGTTTAAGACCAGCCTCAGCAATTTAGAGAGACTCACAGCAACCTAAAAGACCCTGTTTCAAAAAACATAAAAAGGGCTGGGGATGCAGCTCAGAGGTAGAATGCCCTTGGGTCCAATCCTTAGTATCAAAATAAAAAATAAATAAAATGAAGACTGAGAATAGAAGGATCTGTTAAATTGTAATAGCTTATTGAAAATGATTTGTATGGTCTTTCCATTTGAAAAATGTTTTACTTTTTAAAAGTTAACTGAGAATGAAGATGTATAATTTAGTGGAAGAAGAACAAATAATAATAATAAAAAAAGAACAGGCCCAACTTTAGCACAGCAGAAATAATAAATGAAATAATTGAAAACTAACAACTCACAGTTCTTTCTCTCCGTGGACTGGCCATGAGATTAGAGCTGTCTCTGTCCTGAGTTTCTAGCATGTTGCTTTACTTTGTTCTGTTTCTCTTCAGAACGCTTTCAGGAACTAGGTAGGGCATGAACAAAGCTGTTTGTGAGTGTGAGGGAAGAGCTGCTGAGTGCACATCTCAGCTGACAGACTGGGCAGAAGTGGTAGGGATGACTGGACAACAGTCTCCAAGAACTTTTCACCTAAATAGTAGCAACACCTGCATTATTATTATTGCATTATTTATGCTAACACACCTGCTTTGAAAGTAAAGAGAGAGTCCAGTATCTTTCTCTGATGGTTTTTGGAACCTCTAGGTGAAAAGCACTGGGTTTCCTTCATTTTATATTTCTCTAAAGCAGACATATAAGCATTTTCCTAGATTGTCTCTAAGGAGAATTTTGGTTAAATTCTGTTTTATTGCTGAAGAAAATAGATGCTGGGTTTTATTAAATGCTTGTTGAGTACTGTTATTGTTAAGGTGTTTCAGTATTTTTTTTGGGTTGAAACATGTAGTTATTTATTATCAACTGAGGGTAATAAAGAAATAATACTACTGCTGATCTTATTTATTTCCTTGTTTTCTTGGTGATAGGGATTGAATCCAGGCTCTTGTGCATGCTAAGCACATGTTCTGCCTCTGAGCTATGCATCTTAATTGTCAATATTGAGTACAGAATGATAAAAATGACTCAAAGTTAGAAAGAATGTGACTTTTCAGAGTGAAGAATTTTCCATAGAATATAGTCAAGAGTCCTTATGTGGAGTTTAGACAAGTGAGGTACTGATAAAAACCTGTCCTGCTGAAATGAGAAAATAAGGCATGTCTAATGTAACTGAGTGACAAACCAAGGGTAGCCAGGGTCAAGCATTCCATTTATTTAGTCTTTTCATTTTCAATATTTGCTGATGGGAGGATTTTTTTTCGAGACCTTCAAGTGTTTAAAATACACGTTGTTCACATTTTCGCTGTAGTGGACAATAACATTAGACAGGCATTTTACTTGACCTAGAGATGATTTTGAAACTTGATGGTAGATGAATTACAGATATTTTAGTGTATGGATGTCATTGTTTTAG
Source organism: Graphiurus murinus (assembly GCA_004027655.1). NCBI lineage: Eukaryota > Metazoa > Chordata > Mammalia > Rodentia > Gliridae > Graphiurus > Graphiurus murinus. Next base: position 6,754 of record PVLC010001089.1, on the reverse strand, counting down.
AGTGTATACAGATTAGACTGCTAGGATATGACTTTGCTTAACTCAAGTTATAATTTATTCAGTTTACTATACAGATAACTGAAGAATGCAATGAAGATGAATGTGACTGGAGAGATATATACTTTAAAAAAAGAATTATAGCTCATTAATCTAGCCACTTTTTAGACTGAGGGGTTCATCATATTATAAATATAAAACCCAAAATGATTTAGAAAACAGTTGATTGTAAATTATTGTTGTAAAGCTGATGTACATATATTTTCAGTTAAATATCCTAGAAAGTTAAGGATAACTCATTGTTCAGTGATATTAAAGAGGGGGATATTTGAATTATTTCAAACAATAACTGTGGGTTGGGGATGTAGCTCAGTGGTAGAGCACATGATTAGTCTGTGCAATGCCCTGGGTTCAATCCCTGGCACCAAAAAACAAATAAAAGTCACTAGGTGCAGCTGGACATAGGGGTGCATGCCTGTAATCTTAGTACTTGAAAGGCTAAGACAGGAGGTTCACAAGTTTGTTCACAAGTTAGTAAGGCCTTCTGCAACTTAATGAGAAATTGTTTCAAAATAAAAATAAAACAGGACTGGGGGTATAGTTCAGAGGTAGAACACCCCTGGGTTTCATCTCCAGTACCACAGAAACCAAACCCAACCCAACCAAACAACAACAACAAAAAGTCACTAGGAGATTGCCCTCTTAATAATAATAATTATCTTGCCTAACACTTATATTACAAAGTTAAAAAATATAAAAAACGTTACTTCCTTTTTATCATAAAAATAATATATAATTATTCCTGGTATTGGTGAGCATTCTCACTGCTGTGACTCAGTAAGCCTGAATATATAACTTAGAGGAAGGAAGATTTATTTGCTCACAGTTTTAGAGATTTCAGGTTCAGTCTATGTCAGGCTGCATGGCACTGGGAAGGAGAGAGAGAGAGAGAGAGAGAGAGAGAGAGAGAGAGAGAGAGAGAGAGAGAGAGAGAAAGTGAGAAAGTAAATGCTCTGTCTGCTTTCACCTCATGGAAGCTAGAGAAGCTAGAAGCACGAGAGCAAGCAAGGGGATTCAAGGACACAAGCACCATCCCTAAGACCACACCCTAGGGACCCACCAGCCACACCTGCCTTGGTTACCACCCAGTGAATCCATTACAATGGATTTCTTCCACTAATGAGATTATAACCCTTATCACTTAGTTATATCAACTCTGAACATTGATACATGTGCTCTTTAGGAGACATCCTTTACCTAACCATAAAATTCCCCCATTCAGAAAAATATAAAAAAGTACAAAAATAAAAATAAGAATGCTGAAGTCCTACTGTCTAGAGATAACTGTTATTTTAGCATATATTCCTTTCTATACATATTGATTAAAATATAATTTTATTAAAAGCACTATTCAACTTTTTTATTTAAGAGTAGTTCATGAAGATTTTTCTTTTCCTATAAATATTTTTAGTAGCTGCATAGTACAGTGATTTGCTTAAGTAGTTCTCCAAAATGCATATTTTTGCTATTTGTAAACAATATTGTATATATATAAGATAGTACTATTATATGTGTATATTTGTATCCATCTATCTCTCTAGGAATATATATATTTGGAGATATCTCATTATTTACTTAGGATAAATTCCTAGAAGTGAAATATTGGGGTAAAAGATATATACCATTAAAATTTTGATAAATATAAATGATAAAATTATTTTGAGAGCAGAGATGTGATAAAGTTTCCAAAATAGCACTTATATTTCTAATGACACATGTTATGGAAAAATACAAAGAAATATAGGAAAATGAAAGTAAAAACACTTTTTGTAATTCTACTGGCAAAATATAATTCCTAATGATATTTTAGTATAGTTTCTTACAGAGTTTTATTTATATATACTTTTTGTACAAAGTTGAAATCATTTAACATATATGTGTATCATTTATTATATATAATTTAGTATGCATAATTATGCCTATAATAATTTGAACCTATCTTATTTTTAATTGATATTAGCAGACATTTATGAAATTTTAAAAATAGCTGTATCCCTGGGGCTGCCAGGAATGGAAAACACCAACTCAAATTGGCTTTAACCAAAGACAGTCTTCCTACTAAAATTCCATGGGAAGGACTCCTTGTTTACAAAGAGTCACTAGCTCACGGTGCCATCAAAGATGAGATGCTTTCTGCCTCTCCTTTCTGCTGTCTTCAACTTTGGCTTCCTTCTAAGGCTAATTCCACTTGTGGATGCAACTTGACCTGCAGGGATAACCTGGGCTGCCAATGCCTTGTTAAGCTAGCAGAGGGAGAATTGCTCCATGGTGGACCTTGTGCTCTATCTTTTATGCACATTACAGAACATGATGGTTGCTAGGGACTTTTTGGCTCACACCATGGTTTCCCAATCTTCCTTGATGGCAAGAATGACCTGCTGCTCTTGTTATAAATATAGCTTTTGGCCTCTCTGCTGAAGATTACATTTTAGTGGTTCTGGGAAGGGGACTGGGAATTTGAATTTTTAACAAGTACCTGAAGTGATCATTGTCATTAGGGAGGCAAGGGATTTACTGTACTGGAATGGATGTTGGTGAGTTCCACTGTAGAGATGTAATATTTGTTGGCTCTGGCTTTCCAACCAGGATACTATGGTTGGGTAGCATCCATTTATTTTTTTTAAAAGTGAATTACATAATTTAAATGTTGGCGTTTCATATTTTATCACTTACTGTCATTTACAAGTCACTTTTTACAAATACAGTTTAATGAGAACTAGAGACAAAAATCACTTTATTAGATATTTCTACAGTAAAGAGTCATTTATGTGGGAAAAGCCCCCAACAGTTTATACTTCTTAAAAATAGATAAGTGAAGATTTTAGGGGCCTAAAATAATGCCTGGTCTCCTTTAATAATCACACTAGAGCTGCAGCTTTGGAACAGTTCAAGTCTCTTGGTGCTGAGCCTTTGGAGGTGGACTTGAAGGAATCTGGTGAGGGACAAGGAGGATATGCAAAAGAGATGTCCAAAGAGTTCATTGAAGCGGAAATGAAGCTCTTTGCTCAGCAATGTAAGGAGGTGGACATCCTTATCAGCACCGCACTTATTCCAGGTATGCCACTGAGTAAATGGTTATCTTTAAAGCACTTTCACTAATGACTTTTTAAATAATGAAGACTAATAATCATTTAATATTTGAATATAAGTGAACATCAAGCATTCTATTATAAAAGTACTAGAAAATGAGAAGGTACATGACACAAATCCCTGCAGCCGTTGAGATAACAGTTCTGAGTAATTTGATGTGCTTTCTTCCAGTGTTTTATGTAACTGTGTTTGTAGATCATTCTCTACCTACAATATTGTATTTGTAAGCAGCTTCTTCTGTTTAAACTTTTGATAAATTGATTGTTGATTTTTTTCTGCTCTCTTTGTTAAGACACTATGTTCTCATTGTAGGAAATGCAAATACTATAAAAATATGAAGAAAAAAAAGTACACATCATCAGAAGTTCCACCACCAGAGATGAGATGGCCATTACTAATCTTTTTTTGTGTGTGTGTGTGCATGTGGTACCAGGGATTGAACCCTGTGATGTTCTACCTCTGAGTTACATCTCTAGCCCTATTCTATTTTTTATTTTGAAACATGATCTCATTGAGTTGCTGAGGCTGGCCTTGAACCTGTGGTCCTCTTGTCTCAACCTCCTAACTACTAGAATTGCAGGCATGTGCCACTGCACCTGATCAATTACTAATCTTTTGATGATCATTTTTCCATACAAGAGAAAGAGAGAGAGAGAGAGAGAGAGAGAGAGAGAGAGAGAGAGAGAGAGAGAGAGAGAGAGAGAATGAATGAATATGAGAATAGATAGTGGCCCTTGTGTGTGTATTTAGGGAAAAAATTCTGGTGTATATTTTTGCTTATGGATATGGTGCTTTGTCATTTTCTGATTATTTCCTTTGATGTGTTTATTCTTTCCAACCAAATTCTGAGCTCCCTGACAGCAGGAATTATTTTCTAGATCCTCTGCAACATCTTACAAAGAATATTTTGTACTCAATGCATGATTTCAAGCCAATATATCAGTAAAGAGTAGCTTGATCTGGCAAGATTTTGTAGTGAAGCAACCCTCCACCTTTTATTTTCTCACTTCTTTGCCTGGCTTTTCCTTCTATTATTGAATAATAAATACCATGCTGACTCTTAATTTTTCCTTTCTGAAAGAAAGTGGGCCAGGTAATGAGAGCTTAAAAGATTCACGAGTGCTTATGTTTGCTCCTTCTAAGGAGCCTCACTTTCTCTAGGGGCTAGTGGAGAATTAGACATTACTTTGTCATGGGGCCAGGGGAGAGGAAAAATTCTCTCTGGCATCCTCCTTCACTAAAATATCTGGCTAATATAAACTTAAGGGCAGGGAATTGATTGACATCAGGTCTATAAGCTTCTGGAGGAAAATGTCCTCTGTTTATCCAGGTGATAGGAGAGCTGGTCCCTCCAGGCACCCATCCTATCAGACCTGGCTAGATGAAGCTGACAGGCAGGAGGGTGATAGGGGCTCAGCCGGCGTAAGAATCTGTGAGTGAAGGAATAAGGCCTATGGTTGGCTGCTAGCGGTGGATGCAGCAGTGCCATAAGCAGTGGCCGGAGAGCACTTCAGGATTCTTCCTTTCCTTTGTGGCAATAGCACCTGGTTCAGCTTTTGGATGTGTGGCTTTGAAGAAGGGATGGGAAACCGGTGCTGTAACTACTATCTAACCATGGAGACAGCTGTGCTTTGGGGAGGGGCATCCGGTGCTGAGTTAACCAGATGTAGTAAATGGCCACTAGAGGGTGCTAGAACATTTGCTCACCAAGTAAATGATAAAGACAGGAAGCTAGCTTTAGTTAACTCATACTTTTAATAGAGAACTGGGTATATAGATTTTTTTTTTTTTTAATACTGGAGATTGAACTTAGGGGCATTATACCTCTGAGCTGCACCAACAGCCCTTTGTTATTTTTTATTTCGAAACAAGGTCTCACTAAGTTGCTGAGGGTCTTGCTAAGTTGCTGAGACTGGCCTTGAACCTGCCATCCTCCTGTCTCAGCCTTCCAAGTACTGGGATTATAGACGTGTGCCAGAGTGCCTGGCTATATATGGGCTTATTATTGATTGTAAACTAGAAATAACTGATAGAATTCAAGACTCTGTATATAACCACACACTGACTTTTAGGACCTACCCTCATTATTATTTTATGTGCAGTTTGTAGGCAGTGTGCTTTAGTAAAATTTAAATTGTATAATATTATTCAAGACTAACGAGTTTTTGTGAATCTGTTTCACTGAGCTATTCCTGCTTTCTGAAACCATGATCTATGTATTAAACTTGTACAAAGCTTGGCCCAGTGCTTGGTCTCAAAAGATTTGTTGAAAAGGATCTTTCTTTTACCTTTTTTTAAAAACCTAAAAAAGGGAGAAAAGTTAATTTGAATATTATGATGAAAAAGGTGAATTTTCTAGAGATCTTTCATATCCCTTGTGGACAGAACACTGAAAGCATGAGCATAAAAAAAAAATAGGAACGATTATATGAAGGGACAGGTGCCCTTGGAAAACCATCCTTGGCCTTGTGCATTTACTGGTTTATGTTCTGACCCTTTCATGGGTCACCTGATGGTGTGTTTAGCTCCTGGCAGACTCTTAGAGCAGAAGTTGTTCTCAAATTTTCCTTGATTGGATTCAAAGAGGAGGAAGTCAGCTCTCAGAAGTTCTATAACCTGAGATTTTGGGACCTGGAATTCTATTACCTGAGATTCTGTTTTCAGAGAGCAACTTCATGGAGTTGGTAAATTTTCATTGCTACTAGGTACACATCAGTCAGTGGGCTTAAAAGGCGATGACCTTGTACTTACATGTAGGTTGTACATTGAATAACTAAGTGCACAGCAATTTTTATGCTGCCTGGTATCTTATACCATCATCTAGACCCCTACTGCGTTGGGTGATGGCTTAAAGGTGAGAATTTCACTTAATATAGGTAACTTCAAGATAGGGCCTAGTTATAGTCTCATTTTGTGGTGTTGGACATAGAAGAGAAAGCTGTCCATCTTCCTGTCCAGCCTTTTGAACTTTGAAGCTACCATTAAAAAGTAAGTTAGCTCCATTTTTCTGTAAATGTTCAGTCTGTATTCATAATCTTTTTTACTAAGACTTTTGAGATGGAAAAGATCTTTCAGCACCTCTATGACCTGTAGAATGTTTTACCAGGAAGGGACTGAATCTGGTTGAAAGTGTGGTAGATAATTCAGGCAGGTGAGTATTGAGGCGGGGTGAGGAAATTTACCTAGGATTTCCTGTGTCCTAGGTAAATTTCACCTTAATTTTAGTGAGAATAAAGAGTACTATGGAGCCCATGTTAGCTTTACCTGGCAGAAACCACTTTTTCCATTGAAAAAATCTTTCCTGATGACTATCTAATTGAAAATCATGATAATTGTATGGTCAGATAGCTAGATAGCTCCCCTGCTCCCCTCTTCCGCACTTTGGCTCTTGTCCTTATTCATTTTTTTTTTTTTTTTTTTTTTTTGCGGTACTGGGGATTGAACTCAGGGGCATTCTACCTCCGAGCTATACCCCCAGCCCTATTTTTTACTTTATTTTGAAACCAGGTCTCACTAAGTTGCGGAGTGCCTCACTAGATAGCTGAGGCTGGCCGCGAACCTGGATCCTCCGGTCTCAGCCTCCCGAATGCTGGGATTACAAGCGTGC
>PVLC010001088.1:145000-158533 GCA_004027655.1 Graphiurus murinus | reverse complement strand
GTGAGCTGGGATGGGCCTGCGCGGGCTTAAGCTGGTCGTACCACGCGTTCCGGTCTCTGTCGAAGGTGCCTCGAAATGCCGCCTGGCTAGGATGAGGAGTTCAGGAGTCGCTCACTTCAGCTCTGGCCGGTGGGGTGCAGAGGGTTGTTGTATATTTCTTTCTTAGTAGACTCCACGCCGGGGGCCGGCTCAATGGCGGCTTATGCCTGGCGGCGTGGAGCCGGGGCCACGGAGACGGGCTTCTTTGCTCTCCCTGGTCGGCCTTCCGGGTTCTGCTCAGCTGTATTCCAGTTTTCGCAGCGTTTTCCACCTTTTTGTTGCTTTTTTTCTTCTTTCAAAAAACTGGATCCACTACTGATTTGAATCGAGCTCACAGCGGCTCTTGAGACGTGTCTCACTCCGTCGCCATCTTCCCGGAAGTCCGACAGAGTGTAATCTTTGACGTGACGCCTCACTTTCCCTGTAAAGGTATCTTGCTCCTGGTAGGTTCAATATCAGAGGGAAATTCCAAATTTGGTAACTTCTCCCTCAGCTGTCAGAGGAGCTGGTCCCAAAAACCATTTATTTAACTCAGGATTCTGTTGTCTGGCAATTTGAGTTGGACTTGGGTTGGATGTTCATCTGCGGATCTGACCTGGACTCCCTCATGCCTCTGTGGTCGGCTGCTGCTTAGCTATGCTGTTGTGTGTCTGGGGCTGATCGTCTACTAGTGGTGGTGGTCGGGTGACAGGGATAATAGGGCCACATGGTCCTCATTATCTCACAGGCCAGCCTAGTGTTATAGTTTGGGTCTGTGGTGTCCCCCAAGTCTCATATGTTAAAGGCTTAGTTGGCAGCCTATGGTGCTATTGGGAGGTGGTAGAATTGTTTGGAGGTGGGGCCTAGTAGAAGGAAGTGAAGTTAACTGGGTGTAGTCTTGGAGGGGATATTGGAGCCCTCCCTCCTCTCTCTTAGATTCTTGGCCACCATGAATGAACATCTTTGCCGCACCATATTCTCCCTGCCGTGATATTTTTTCTGACTGGCCACAGGCCCAAACTGGCCATGCGACCATGGACTGAAACTATGAGTCAAAATACATCTTTCCATGCTAGGCGTGGTGGCACACGCTTGTAATCCCAGCATTTGGGAGGCTGAGACCGGAGGTTCGGGTTTGCAGCTAGCCTCAGCTACCTAGTGAGGCACTCTGCAACTTAGTGAGACCCTGTTTCAAAATAAAGAATAAAAAATAGGGCTGGGGGTATAGCTTGGAGGTAGAATGCCCCTGGGTTCAATCCCCAGTACCACACACACACACACAAATCTTTTCTTTTCACAATTGATCTATCTCAGGTGTTTTGTCACAGCAATGGAATTGACTAACATACCTGGGCTCATTCATATGATGGCTCAGAGTTCTAAGAATAACTGGAATGAGGGCAAGCCCTACTACACAAGTGCTTATCAAGTTTCTGGTTGGTCACATTTATGATGCCCCATTGTCTAAGTCAAGCCACCTGGCTAAGCCCATAGTCAAAATGGGAGGTTCACACGTTATATGGTAGAGGGGCCTGGGTATGAAAAAGGGATGAATTTATAACCATTTTGAAATCCATCATAGTAATAAGGATGACCAGAAGTAGCTGTGGGAAAAGTTTATCAATAGCTATAACAGTCTTTGAGAAATCTTATTATCCTATCTGGAAAGGAACCATGCTGTTTTAGACCATCCTTGACCATAGATTCCAGAAAACTGGCTTGTTCTGCCAATGTCACTCATTCATTGTTGACATGGGAAAACTCTCCAATACTCTTGGAGTCCCTAATTCTTCAATTGTTTTTAGGATTATATTGGTATAATAAAATTATACATCATAGTGAGATTCAGATTCAAAGTGACACATTCACATGCACAAAACATCTCTTGGTGTGGTTTAACTTTTAAATTGAGATATTGTATCTAAGACTGAGATAATTTGAGATTTCAAATAAATATTTATGCCTATGTAGTACTGAGATTTAGAAAGGAATTTTTTAAAAAGTCATTAAACCATAGAGCTCATTGAATCTAACATCTTCCTCTGAACAATAGGGAAAATGAGACCCAAAGAGACTTGTTGGAGCTGGGCCTAGAAAAGGCTAACCAACCTTCTCTCTATTCCTGGAAGTTCTGTGAAAAAAAATCAGCAACCTCTGTATTCCCAAGTACAGTTAGCAAGCCCCACAAAAATTTAGTTAACTTTCTCAGTTTTATTTTTCATTCAATATTCTTGGTATCATAGTGATAAGTAATTTTGAGAAGCCTTTGTAAATGCTTCTTAGGCAAGCATGGTAGTTAGCAATGAGATACAGCAATGAAAATGATTTGGGCTGGATTCATTCATGCATCCGGGGTCAGCTAGCCAAAGACCACTCTAAGAACAAAACATTTTGTTATAATAAATCAAAGAAGTGTTCACTGAGATTTCTGAAATTCATTCCTCCCTTATTCCACTAGTTGTTGAATCCTGTGGGGCAAGGCTTAGAAGTGGGATCATGTGGGGACCCTGGGGTCAAGGGATAAAGAGCACATATAGCTGTACTCTAGAATTTGCACTGGGAGCTCTTATGTAGCAGGTGCACAAGTGGTGGTACTTGTTCTCATGGAGCCCTTTGATGAATTCATCAGAGCTTTTGCACTGGGGACCTCTGACTGCAGATTCCCAAACTTCTGTTGACCTACCTCTCTGTTGAGGCCACATCGCTCTGTGGTGGGGAAGTTCTCATTGGTGGGAAGTTCAGCCATTTCCCTGGAGGATTCTTTCTCTTTAATCTTGGCTGTAATCTAATTTAGCCATAGTATTTCAACCTTAGACTTAACCTCTCAAGAGTCAGGCACCAATGGCTGGGTCTGCCAGATTCCTGGGGCTACCTGCCAAGTTTTTGTTGCATCTCACTGGGGGAGAAAGTGTCCCTTTATTCTCCTCCATGAAATGGGGAAGAGAACAGACCCAGCTCAGGGACAATATTCTGTTCCCAGTATTTTCTGCTTTCCAAGACCTGCATTAAAATTCACTCTATCTAACATCCTCAATACCTATGTGAATTCTCTGTCTTATACAGTTTAAAAGCAGGAACGCTAATGTTAGCATGGTTTCCAGTCTCTCAGCACAGTCAACATATACAGTTTAATCCCTCATTTTAGACTGTGGGGCACCTGGCCTATTACTTTCAGCCCTTGATTCTTGCTGGAAAAAAACACATACGAAGAGTAGCTTTAGTTATTCATCTGAAAGACAAAGAGGTTGGACTTCTTGATCATTGGACATTGCTGTGGACTTAACTGTGTCTTTCCCATAATTCACAGATCAAAGTCCTAACCCTTAATGTGATTCTATTTAGAAAGAAGGCTTTAAGATTAAATGAGGTTGTATTGGTCCCTTATCTGATAGGATTATGAGAGAGAGAGAGAGAGAGACAGACAGACAGACAGACAGACAGACAGACAGAAAAGGATATAGATAGAGCCCTCTCAAGAAACCAAACCTTGCTGGACCTTGATCTTGAAGTTTGGAACTTTGCAAACTTTGAATCTGTGAGAACATAAGTTTTTGTTGTTTATGTCACCCAGTCTGTAGGGTTTTGTTATGCAGCCCAAGTTGATACTGATGTCTTCATCTCTAAAACTCTAAAAGACTTCCAAACTTTAAAACAGTTCCTGGACTATAGGAGTTCAAATATCTCTAGAAAAAGAGCTCACCCCACACCACCAGGGGCGTTTGGGCTCAAGAAAGCCCTTCCTGACTGCCGAGACAATGGTCTGCCTTCAGACATACTCTCCAAACTGAAATCTCATCCAGCACTCATGGTGTTAATGTTATCTCAACAATCAGACAAGCACCATTCCTCCCTCCCCACCCCCAGCTTCCCAGTTTGTCAAATTTCTAGGACTTGGCTATCTCATGTACTGATTTCCTCATCCATGACATCAATAGTATAGCAATTTCCGTAAACTATGGTTTGATCATACTGAAATATATTAACTGTGGTAAGCAATGAAATTGCCAGTGCTGTTATTGTGTGGGCCACACTTCAGGAAGGGACTGTGACAACCCCTGAGAGATTACATTTACGCCTTAGAATCTGTGATCTCCTCTGAACTCAGAGAAACCGCATTTATTTGGAAGGAGGAAGTTGAGGGCTGGAATAGTTATTTTAAAATCAACTTAGCTGCATATTAAGGCTATCTGTCTCTTGGCATCAGAATCATGCTTGCATCCACAGTAACAGAGTTTTGGAATAAAGAAAATAGAAAACCAAATTTCTTTGGGTTCAAAAGAGGTCTCATTCTTCTATCAACTCCTAGAGCAACTTTTGCTCTGGAAGCAAATACAAATCTATGGCACTTTAACAAAATTATTCATTATTTTATTTTTATACTTTTATTGGTGAAAGGCTCTTTGAATATAGGAATGCATTTTGATATCTATGTATCACTGAAAGTCCCTAACTGAATCCCTAGAAGAAGAATAATATAGATAAAATCCTGAGCACAGTGTCTATTACACAGCAAGAACACAATAAATATTAGCTCTTATTATTATTATTAGTACAAAGTAGGTGTTGCATTAATTGATCCAGTCAATCAAGGGATAGATAACTGTTGTGGATGGATTGATTTCTCTTTTGCAACTGTTCTCTGCTGCATTTTTTCTTTGGAAAGTTATGTGAAACATGAAACCTTATTCTATTTTAAATTAGACTCAGGGCTAGAAAAATCATAGGATGAGTATAATTGTTCCTTGATTTATAGCATCAATTAATATTAAATGATTTTGAGTGTGCTTTGTATAAGTTTGTATACATCAAAGTTCAGACACATAAAAGGACAAGTAGAGGTTGCTTTGTTTAAAATTACTCTCTTAAATGATTTGAAGTAATGCTTGAATCCTGTTTAAAAAAACTGCCAAGTCTTCTTGCATCAAAGTCTCAATTTGCATATTACTTTACATATTGAGTCCCAAAGGTTTCAATTCAAAGAATAGAAAATAAAATTAAAGGAATCAATTAGTGTATCTTACTGCAATTGTATTCAAACCCAATAGTAAGGGCATTACATATAAATTACATAACAGATTTAGAAAGCAATTCAATTTAATCACATCTTAGATTAAGAGAGACAGGAACCCAACGCAAAAGCACAAGAGAAACGCCAGTAAGTCTGATGCTGATGCTGGGGGCTGTAGGGAGGGGACTTCTTGTTGGCCTAGTGGCAATAGCACCTGGCCTTGCCAGCACTATCCAGCTTTGCAACCCTGACTCAAGGCTGCAGTTTCCAGGAGGGGCCTTACTCTTTCATAGGAGGTGATTCTTTGGGTTCATTGCTTTCTTGGCCATTTGATTTCTGGTAATGTTAGAATTTTAAAGTTGGTACTTAATAGTCCCTAATTTTGTACAATGTGCTTTTGCTGGGAACATATGTGTGTCTCCCTAACCCGTTAGCCATTTTCTAAATTCCTTCCACCTTACCACTGTCTGAAGCAGTGCCTCAACACAGCCTGGCCCCACAGACCTGCACTGTTAACGAGCCATACGTGACTAGAGTGACTGAAGAACTGAATGCTCCGCTTCATCTCATTTAAACTCATTTACAATAAAATAAATGATACTGGATTCTGTTATTGGAAGACTTTTGAGTAGTATATCTGGATCAACATGGTTATAGATATCCATTTTTCTGGGTCACATTTTATTTAACATCTGACTTAAGCTGTATTGTTAATATAAAATACATACCAGATTTCTGAGTATGAAGAAATAAAGTAAAATATCTCAGTAATAATTTTCATGCAAATTACATTCTAAAAATGATAGTATTTTGGATAGATTCCACATAGCTAATTATATTATTATAATTATTTTATATTGATTTTCTTTTTTTGATGCAGCTATTAGAAAATTTAAAATGACATCTGAGCCTTCTTTTCTATTTCTATTGGACAACGTTGGGTTAGATAGGATTAAACCAGAGAACAAAGGTGCTAAATATTTGGTTTTTGAGCAGTTCACTAATAAGGTGGGACATTTGAAAAAATAGATCCTTTATTTCTTTTCCTACTACCCTCAGACAAGATACAGTTTTCTCAGCTGGAGAGAGTAAGAGAGGAGGTACCAGATGAGAAGGAGAGGGCAGACACCTGAAGTCCCTCTAGTGTCCACTTGGGAGTCCCCGTTGTGTTAGCTGTCCTCTTGGCCAAGCAGAGCAGAATAGGCACCAGCCAGAACTCTGCAGCAGGCTGGGCTGTGCTCCGCCGTCTTGTTTGACCCTCATCTGGCCCACTCTGCGGGACAACCTCACCTTCCACTGCTTTCCTTCTGATTCCTTAATGCCTTCTTTTAATGCTCTTGTGTACCTATAAATCCTCAGGATGCAGACTGGAGTCTTGGATACCTGGAGAAAGGTGATAATGTGGAAAAGAAAGTCACCACTCCTTGCCAAAGGTAAGCAAGTCAGACCAGCTCAACATCTGCCAATATCTGTGCAGAAGTTGAAGAAAAACCTGCATCTCTACTGTTTAGTTTCTCTCATCCCTTAGAGGAGTTGTGTGACATCCTAAGGTTTCAAAACGGCTGTATGTTGTGTTCCTATTTTGCATAGTTATTTACTGAATTGCAGAGCAGTTTCTGCATGTGGTCGATGATTCATACTTTATTTCTTTCCCTGAGCCCTGCTTCCCAGTTTAGGTTATGCGTCATTTCTGTGCATTTGCACAATGTGGCAAATTGAGTTGCCCAACACTCTCCACAGCAGTATTTCCAGTCTACTATGCTCTTCACAACTTTGAAGCTTTCATGAAAATGGAGTCTATTTCTTGCCCCTTGAAGCAGAGTGGGACTTTGTTTTTGTGGATACTAGAGTGTGACAGAAGTGACTATGTGACTCCAAAGCTAGGTCCTAGAAGACTGTATGGTTCCCCCTGTTGTTCACTTGTGCTCTTTCTCCCTTGAGATGTGTTCTTCTTTGGAACTTGTTCACCATGGTCTACGAAAGCTCAAAGTAGTCCACATTGAAGACCACATGAACCTGCTCATGTGGAGATGCACTGAGGTCTCTAGAAGTTAGCCAGCATCAACTCCTAGATGCAGGGGTGAACAAGGGAGTCTTCAGATGATTTCAGCTCCCTAACATTCATATTTTCTAGTTGAGGCCTAGATATCATGGGGCAGACACAAGATATGCTCATGCCCTCTTGTAGATCTTGATTCACACATATGAGACAGTGGCTTTCCACTGCTAATTTAGGTAATTTCTTGTGTAGCTATAGTAAACAAAATGTATAGCATTCTGTGCTTTCTTGCATTATTTCACAATGGTTACACTTGTTGTAATTGTCTGATTGTGTTTCTGTCCCCTAGACCTTGAGGTCAGATACTGGTCACATTCATTAGTCCATTGTATCTTGAATGATATCTAAAAATAAAGGGCCCAACAATGAGTAACAAATAGATGGTTTTGATTTCTGATAGACAACAGGAATTAAGAAAGAAGACACTGTTATAACAATGATGATGGATGAGGGAAATGTTTACAGATAGAGTTCATCTGAATTTTAGTAAGGCCTTTCACAGAGGCTCTCATAACATTCTTGCACGGGCTAGATTATAATGGTTATGAGGATTTGTAGTCAATTTAAAATCTAGGTCGAAGGAGTGTTGATGTAGAAGTTGTATTAGTCTTATGAGAGGTCTCCAGGGGAATGTGCCTGAAAAGTTAACTTAGTTTTGTCATATTTGAGTAAAGACCTTAGTAACATGCTTGTCAAATTTGGAGAAGATGTTAGCCAAAGGAAAAGTAACTGTGCTGGATAAAAGAATCAGAATTTATTTATTTTTTTAAAAAAAATACCTTTCATTTTTTCTTACATCTAAAAAAATATATTGTGCATTATAATCATATATCTTGTTGAAGTTCAGGGTGAAAGAGACATACATGTACACAGCACTCGTTGAGCCCTCCCAGTTTCCACCCCACTCTCTCTCCCTCCCCTCCTTCTTGTGCTCAGCACAGTTTGATGAGTTTATGTATAACATCATGTCCATTGAGGTGTTTCCCTCTTCCCCTCTCCCATCTCCCTCAGTTAGGTCTCCTTCTTCACTCAACTAAGGTTTCTCTTCCTGTGTCTGGAGTCCCTCCTATATCTCAGTTTCTCCCTAGCTTCCACATATGAGATAGAACATCCGACCTTTTGCTTCTTGTGACTGATTGATCCAGTTCCCTGCAAATGATATAATTTCATTCCTCTTTATGGCTGAGCAGAATTCCATTGTGTATATATATATATATATTATATGTATATATATATATCATAATTTTGTAATCCATAAAGAATCAAAATTCTAAAAGACCTTGACCATCTAGAATAATGGGCTATAATAAGCAAGATGAATTTAGCAGAGACAGCGTATATTTTACCTAGGAAGTTGTTTCCCCAGGACTTGTTTCACTGTGCTCAGCTGTCCAGGCTCAGAGGCTGCTGCAGCTCTGGTCCCAAGGGCCTGACTACTGCTCAAACTGGAGACGAACCTTGGCACCATCCACTTGGTGCTGGTTTTGTAGGAATGCAGGGTGCTGGAGTTAAGGGGTCATGGAGGCTTCCACCAGGGTTACAAACAGAGACCCAGGAGGCCAGGAAACATGCAGCAAGGTTGGAATCCCTGTAGATAGCTCCTGAGAGAGTCATGAATGAAGCTGTGAGAATGAAACCGAAGCTGCAGTGGAGACCCTAAGAATTAAGACATGTCAAGAATGTGGAACATCTGTCGAGGAAAGCTGCAGGCTGTGAAGAGAGCCAGGCTAAGAGAGCAGGTGTATGGGCTGAAACATTCAAGGTCATAGCGCAGGGATGCCCACGCTCTCTGGGGTCCATATCTCACCACCTCACGCTCCAGCTGTTGTATATGGAGCTGCAGGACCTAATGTTTGCCCTGCTGGGGTTTCAGTCTTGCTTTGGTCCCATACCCTCTTTCTATGCCTCTATTTCTCCCTTTTGGAATGGGAATGATTACTCTGTGCCATTGTATATTAGAAGCATGTGATTTACTTTTTTTTTTTTTTTAATCACAGGGGTTATAAGTTTGTCTTAGGTCTCAGAGAAGACTTTGGACTTGGGTTTTTGAGCAGTGCTGAAACTATTAGACTGTGGGGACTCTTGGATATGGACCAAATGTATTTTACACTGTAAGATGTGCATGAGCTTTTCAGGGGCCAGTGGTGGACTGTTATGGTTGGGCTGGGCCGTCCCCTCTAAAGCTCATGTGTTGAAAGCCTGTTCCCCAGTGCAGCATGATTCAGAGGTAGGGTGTGGCTGTAGGAAGTGCATTACTGGGGTTGACCTTGAGGACTGTATCTGAGCTGGCTGCCCCTGTCTCCTCTCTGCTTCTGGCTGACAAGAGTCGAGCAGCTTTTGTCTGCTGTGCCACTGCTGCCATGATGTTTCTGCCTCGGAGCTGGCCAACCATGAACCGAAACTCTGAAATCATGAACCAAATAAACTTTTCCTCCTCTAAGTTGTTCTAGTCAGGTATTTTGGTCACAGCGATAAAAAAGTTGACTAACGCAATTGGTTTGAACTAACTTTTAGTGTATGGTTCAGGAACTTTCGTGACAGAACATGTCTTTCTTCAGGATTGTAGGATTTTGTAGACTTTTTTGAGGATTGATCAACTCATCATAGGCAGAGAATGCCTCTCTGGGTTTTAAAATATAGCTGAGGAGAATACTTTTGTTACAGAAATGTTTGTCATATAACTTAGCTCATTGCCTGGAACACCACAGGCATTCAATTAATATTACAAAACATTTGATATTTTTATTCAAGTTTTTTCCACCTAAGGTTTATTAAAATTTCTCAATTTCATAAAATCAGAAATTTATAATTTATAAGTACACATGAATTTATCTACCTCTAGGTCTATAAATTTAGAGCTCTACGTAGATTTCTACGATAAACTTAATACATAAATGTAATTATTGTTAACAATATATAAATATATAATGAAATGATATATATAATGTTTTATATATCATAAGTAATAACACACTATAAGCATTTATATAATAAACATATTTATAAATATATAATCAATATATAAATGAATTTATAAATTTATCTAAAATTTATGAAAAATGTTTAATCCCTGGACTGTGGTGCTTGTTGGCATGGAAATAATCAGGGATTATATTCTAAATATGTAACAATGATAAGGTCTGGACAATGACCAATCAGTATGACTAGGAAAAGGACTGGAATGTGTCATAGGGACTCTCTGATATGCCAGTCAATAAAATTTTAATTTTGGGACTGTGGGAAGGTTGAGAGAGTACTCTAAAGGAGGAGAATTTGTACAAAATTGGAGAGATCATGGGAGAAGTCTCTTAGGATTTTAACAATTAGCTAGAGCCCTACCAGCATATATCAGCAAGGTATATCTCTTGGATGTGGCAAAGACAAATTTCTCAGGAAATCCTGACAATGAGGATTAGCTAGGCAGTAGAAAGAGTGCTATACATGGAGACCCAGAATAACAACTCAGGGTTTCTTACTCCAAATCTTGTGCTCATTCCACAATATTAATTGGTGTCTGTAGTGGATTGAATGGTGGACCCCAAAATGGTATGTCCACGTTCTAACCCCTGGGATCTATGAATATGACCTTATTTGGTAAAAGGGTCTTTGCAGAAGTAATTCAGTTAAACACCTTGAAATAAGATCATCCTAGATCACATTGGGTCTAAACCCAATGACAGATGTCCTCATAAAAGACAGATGATGTAGACATAGGAAGGGGAGGAGGCAAAGATTGTAGTGATGCAGGCAAAGAAGACAAAGAAACCATCAGCAACAGAAGCTGGGGGCGTCAGGGTTAGTATTCTTTCTTAGGTCCTTCTGAAGGATTGTGACCCTGCAGACACCTTGATTTTGGACTTCTGTTCTCTAGAACCATGACAGAATAAATTTCTGTTACAAAGTTTGTGGTAATTTGTTATGACAGCCCTGGGAATCTAATATAGTGTCCACTTGAGAACGTGGTTATCAGAGAGCCTGAGTGTAAATGGCAAGTTTAATTGCTACCTCAGTCCCCTGGTACCCTTTACCCACTCTCCAGGGGCAATGGGAGTTTGTTATGAAAGTTTATATGAACTAAACAGCAGCAGCAACAACAATAACAACAACAACAACAGAAAACAAAGACAAGAAAATGTCTCATGTAACTTAGCAGGAACAGTTTCCACAGCCTTTCACACTGTTGACAATTTCTTCTTGTAATTTCTTCCTTTCTTCCTCTTTGGACGTGTTTTCTTTCTTTGCATCCCATTTGGGGTTACCATGGTTCTGCACACGGCTGCTCTGTGTATGCCACATTTCTGAATAGATACTGCTAGAGTTAGCAAGCAAGCCATAGTGGGTACCACGTTCAGCTATCTTACCCTGGTCCAAGACAATGATTTCATCTGCATCAACCACTGTTGACAATCTGTGTGCAATGAAAATAGAAGTCCTATGTCTGACAACATCCCTCATGCCTGTAATCCCATTACTTGGGAGGCTGAGACAGAAGGACCTCAGGTCTGCAGCCAGCCTCAGCGACTTAGACCCTGTTTCCAACTAAAACATAAAATAGGACTGTGGGTGTAGCTCAAAGGTATAATGCCCCTGGGTTTAATACCCAGCGCGCGCGCACACACACAAATCGGAAAAAAATTTAAACATATTTAAAGTTAGAAATTATCAGAAATAGACATCTATTTTATTGTTTGGATATCTTATATATAATAGATACCTATACTTAAGTTTTTGAAGTATTTCCAACTACGTACTTTTTGGAGGAAAAAAAATCTCATGTTAGTATATAGAATATTCTTAATCATTAATCAGCACCATAATTCTCATCTAATAATAACCCATTTTCCCACCAAAAAAAAAAAAGAAAGTTTATATGAGCTAAAGAAGAACAAGAAGCACATGCGGAAGTGTAGTGTCACAATATATTAGCTTCATGGAATAAACAACAATTAATAAAGATCACTTTAAATTGCCTCATAGAGAAGGATATTAGATACACATGTTAGCTTTAAATTGAAGTCTGCAGTAAAGGATTTATCCGTAGCCAAAGAGACCTTTAGCCTTGGCTTCTGTGAGGGAATGGATATAAGAGCTGATGGGGCATCTTCATTTAGAGTCAGGGCTGGCCACACTAGGTCATAGAGTAGGGCTGGCCACACCTGATAGTATTAGGGTGAGGCTGGCCACTCTGGGAAATCTAACCAGGAAAGATTGAGGGAGGCTTTGGATCTCTTATATCGTTTGACCTGGAGGCTAAGCCAGAGGTTCCCAACTTATCTGGATTACACCTTACTTTTTCAGGAAAAAAAACTTATTCAGTGCTCCTCTGAAAATCTACTTTTAAGCAAATAAACAGATGGAATTACAAATTTGTGTTCTTTTATTTATCTATATTTCATCCCAGCACCACCAGGGGGCAGTATCACCTACTTTGGGAACCTATGATAGTCAATCAATCATGCCTATATCGTGAAGCCTTGAGAAAAATCTTGAACACTAAAGCTCAGAGAATGCCCCCAACTGACAATATTCTCAGCGTTGTCACACGTCAATGCCAAGGATGGATTATATGTAGAAGATGATGAAAAGTTTGAGCTTGGAATTCTCCCAGCTATGCCTGATGGGTCTCTTTCCTTGGCTGGTTTGAATTTTTATTCTTTCCCTGTAATTGAACATAACCGTTAGCATAATAGCTTTTTAGTGAATTCAGTAAGTCCTTCTAGCAAGTTATCAGCTCTCGGGACCCATCTGGACTTGCAGTTGGTGTCAGAAATGAGGGTGGTCTTGTGAATGATATTCCCTTAGAACTCTCACTTTAGCTACCTCTAGGAAAAGGATTGTCAAGGCCCAGCTGAAATATAAATGAGGAAACCCAACAAATAGGTGAGAAATACAGGACCACCAACCTGGGATGAGGGCTGACATCTGGAAATGATATTTCAGACTCTAATTCCTCACTACATATATATGTCCCACATTCGATTAGGGCAGGTCCACTTCATGGAAGCCACTGTGAGAAGATTTGCCTCATGCATGATTCTCTCCAATTCCATGCAACATGTTTGCTTGACTGCTCATCAGCTGTGGCTGGAGAACAGATACTCAACCATTCCATCTGCTTGGGGCTCTATTCTTTGAGTTAAGAACCAGAAGTCAAAATGCTATTTAGTTTTTTTCCCCCCAGAAAATTATCTTGTTTAACTCATAGATAAGAGGCATCGGTCCTTGTGTAGCTTCAATTAAAAATTTGTCAATAATAAGAGAACTAATTGTGAAACTAAGGTATTTGAAATTAAAGTATAGCAGATCAAGAGAAGCAGGAAAATAAGGGTGCTTATCTATGTTCTACACATTTAAGATTGTGAGAAAAATGGAATATAGAAATTGGGTATTTTCTATAGCAAACTTTTTTTCCTTTTTCTTTTTTGGATTTTTATTGGTGCATTGTAAT
>PVLC010001088.1:70000-140000 GCA_004027655.1 Graphiurus murinus | reverse complement strand
AGTGATATATAGCTTATAAGTACTTTTTAGGAGATTGTTCCTTTAAAAAAAATCTTTGCAATTAGACTCAGAGGTGGCAGCCCTCATCTATTTAGCTGGGCTACACAACAAATGAAACCCTAGGGGATGGAACCTGTTTTAGATTCGGTTGCAGGAAACATTTTTTTTGCAGATGTGTCAAATTATGTGGGGAAGTTTCTAGCTTAATCTTTCAAAAGAAAGTGTGCCTCCTCCCAGCCCCAATCACATCACCTCCTACCTTAATTTACTAAAGATAACTTACTCTCTATCAACCACCTATATGTCTTGTGAGTCTTATTGATCTCAGACATGTGATGCAGTCCTTGGCTAAGATAAAATTGGTTTAATGGCCTCCTTTCCCCTCCCTGTATTTCTAACGGCACTTAAGCATGCAGGGGACACCGTGAGTCCCTTTCCCCATCAGGAAAGCGTGTCTAGGCGGCTTACAATAAAGGACAAGTCTTCCCACAGCCTCATCAATACCTTGATAGCTCTGGGCTAATGGAATCTTGTGACTTTCGGTTCTCATTGATAAGAGGTCCTGATGTCGACATTGACGAGTGGGACATTCTCCATTCGCATACACTTATTCTTAGTGCTTCTTCCATGGTACATGTTTGCAGAAGAAGTCAAAACACCTACATTTCTGGCTGTCGCTCTTTAAGTTGGGGAGTGAATAATTTGTTTTCTTTGGTGATCATGTGCATTTATTTTTTCCTCCATTCTCATTCTGCTACAAAAGTAAGAGATCTCAAACCTCAAAAAGGTGTGCATTCTTAAGTGGAAAATTCTGACATCTGCTCCAGGCCCATTTCTTTAAAGTTTAAGTAGCTTAGGTTTTCTTTTAATAATAATGTTTAATGTTAGTGGCAGTTACTATATGTGGAGTGTATTGCGGGACAGTTCACACACATCACCTCACTTGGTCTCCCAACAGCTTTATGGGATCAGGTGGGAACTAACAGGGTTCGTGTTTTACTGATATGCACTGAGGCTTGGGGAAGCAAACCCAAGCTCAAGGTCAGCAGCCTAAAAAGGCACTGCTGGGGATTCCATCCAACTCTGTCTGTGCTGCTCCCCTTTCTGGATATGCTGACTTTTAGGGTTGTTCCCTTTCAGATGGGTGTTTATTCCCGCTGTATTTTGGAAATAGCAAGCTGATTTCTTGATCTATTCTCCTCAAGGGGTTATTGCTCCACTTACAGTAAAAACTCTTATCAGAGCGAACAGCATTACGCCTTGATCTAAGGTCATGGCATTGCAAAAATGACTATTACGCAAACACAAGATCTGGTAAAACTTGATCTCATAACTCCATTTTGGAACTTATCTATTTATTTACTTATTTATTTATTGGTGCTGGGGATTGAACCCAAGGAGATTCTACCACTGAGTCACATCCCCCCCCCCCCCAGCCCTTTTTATTTTGAAACATGGCCTTGCTAAGTTGCTAAGGCTGGCCTTGAACCTAGGATTCTCCTATCTCAACTTCCCAAGTACCGAGATTACAGGTGCATGTCACCATGCCCAGCTCTGAAATATTCTTAATACAGGAATTTTGAATAATAAGTGTCATTTCTGTCTTCAAAAATACCATTACATTAAAGAAAGTTACACATGTATCTCTCAAGGCTAAGGATCATGGAGTTTCTCATTTACAACCATTCTACCTCCTCATTTCTGAAAATACTTAACAATTTAATTTCTTTTGGTCAATTGCTTATTTCTCTCACTGTCCAGAAATAACAGAATGTGGTGAGGTCCGATGGGTATAGTATCTGGAAAACTGAATGTGGATTTCACATCTATGGAGGAGGCCCACTGAGGGTCACAGAAAAGACATTTGAAAATGAAAGAATGGTGAAAGACTTGCAGAATATTATTGGGGAACTTGGAATATAAAGTTTGGCTACTTGGGGTTCTTTTCTTTTGTTTTTGTTGTTCTTTCTCTAAGGTCCTGCTAATTCCTTCATGACTGTTACTGCTATCAGTTGGTGTCAGGTGAAGCTGACATAAAGGTTCTTAGGTAAAGGAGCTTCTGCAAAGGCTCATTTGAGATGCAAACATGTCAACAGAGAAAACATTTGGGACTGCTGTTTTATTTCAAAGGCGCCTCCCACCCTGTTATTTTATTAAAAGGAAAATCACCACCATTTGCAAACGATAGGTTTTCTCTAGCCTTTCATTAGAGTAGCTTTATGATCAACAGCTAATTCGTAAAAATGGAAAAATGACTTACATGCTAGAAAAGGGACACCCTTTGGGAATAAAAACATTGCTTAGAAGAAATGTGGAAAAAATGTTCTGCAAGAGGACTGTAAGGGTGACAAGTGATGGGAAGGGCTCTTGGAGTTCGCTGCCCTTGGGAAGCTACGTGTAGCCGTCAAGTCTTATTATCGCCACTGGGTGTCACTCCAGGCAGCCCCTTAGCAGCCTCCAGTCAAGGTTAACATACCATTAAGGGAACACCCGGCCAAACACACCAAAGGAAAATAATGAAAGGAACAAGAAGAGTGTCTAACTCACTCAACATACATCAGGGCTTTGAAGGAGAAGGAAGAAAAGCACCATGCTAAAAATGGCATCAGGTGGCATTGTGTTTAGGAGTGAAGCTAGGGATTCTTCAAATTCAGCTGGACATTTTTAAAATTCAAAGGCTGTGCCACCCCATGCAGTTCATGGGAGTGACAGCACAGGTAGACAAAAATCCAACTAGATATTTATCAGCATGATATTAATGTTTTTAAGGATTTTGGTCCATGTGGCTTTCCAGAAAGATCATAGTATTTTACACTAAATGAGAAGCATTTCTCCCTTCTGTTTCCTTGCAATATCAGCAGGATACACGGATAGACTACTCCAAAGGAAGAGACACATACTTACCGTGGCCTACCATGGCACTCAGCCTTGGGGAGCTATTTGACATTCTTTGCCTTTTCTCTGTCCCCGGTAATTTGCTGTATGTGGTCCTTTTTGCAGCTAGACCATTTCTTTCCACCTCCCCGCGATCAATTCCAATAGTGCGGGGAGAGAGTATGGCCTGGAAGTAGTGAGTTTAGGAAACAGAAGGAGGAGAATGAATTGAGTGGCCATTTCTTTCTTCACAACCGATTCCACAGGTTGAGGGGCAGGTTTAGCGGGGTGTCCTAAGCCACAGTTCCACCCTCCACCTAAAAGGCCTCACGTGTTTCTTACCCACAGGTCAGAATTACCTTCTATGATTTTCTTTCTCATGCTTGGAGAAACATACCATTTCTCTTGATGAAAACTTTCTGCTCTTCTTGAAGAGTATATATTTAGAAAAGGAAGATGCTTTTTTCTTATTATAAAAACAGCACACTTAGTTTTAGAAGATTTCAGAAGTATAAAAAAAAGAAAGAAAGAAAAGAGGCTGGATATGGTGGTGCATACCTGTAATCCTAGTACTTGGGAGTCTGAGACAGGAGGATTGCAGGTTCAAGGCCAACCTCAGAAACTTAGTGATACCCTGTTTTAAGATAAAAAGTAAGCCCGGTGTGGTGGCACACTATTGTAATCTTAGTACTTGGGAGGCTGAGACAGGAGGATGGCGGCTTCACAGCCAGCCTCAGCTACTTAGTGAGGTCCTCCGCAACTTAGTGAGACCCTGTTTCAAAATAAAAAATAGGGCTGGGGGTATAGCTTGGAGGTAGAATGTCCCTGGGTTCAATTCCTAGTACCAAAAATAAAATAAAATTAAATTAAATAAAAAAAAATAAAAAAGGGTAAAAACAGGGCTAGGGGTGTAGCTTACAGTTAAAATGTCCCTGGGTTCAATCCCTCATACAAATAAAAAAAGAAAAAAGATAAAATAATTTCCTACTTAGTGTTAACCAAGTTTTTCCTCACTTGTGCATTTATTATTTCTCTTTATGCTTTCATTGGTGCATCATAGAGAGATACACAGATACACACACATTACTGTGTATTTCCTTCATCGCTGGAAAATCTTAAAAATAGGGTTTTTATTTTTATTTATTTATTTATTTTTTGTGGTACTGGGGTTTGAACTCAGGGGCATTCTACCTCCGAGCTATACCCCCAACCCTAAAAAATAGGGTTATTAATTGCTGCCTAATATTCACTGAGTTACTGCACTGTAACAAGTATTTTTTTACTGCTGGACATTTAAGTCACCTCAAATTTTCCTCTGTTATAAATGATAAGTGCATTTGTTATCTATTGCCATGTAACTAATTATTACAAAACTTAGTGACTTAAAGTGATAAGCATTTATTATCGCACAGTCTCTGTGGTTAGTAGTCTGGGGCATCTGTTCAGGGTCCTCAGAGGTCCCCCAGGACTGTAGTAATCTCTAGACTCCTCCTTGCCATTTGAACCTCTCTACATGGTAGATGACTTTCTTGACAGTGGATGAACCAATCAGAGAGCCAGAAAGCACAGTTGAGACTGGAGCCAGTCTTTTTGTAACCTGATCTTGGAAGTGATATTTCATCACCTTTGGACCTTCTAGTCACTGACTCCAGCCCACACTCAAAGGGGAGCAGTTGCATGAGCAGGCCTTCTGAATTAAGAGTGAGTGTCCTGTGCATCCTTTGATATGATCACTGTCACACACGTATTATTGGAACTTTGTTTGTTTCCAACTTGTTAGTATAAACAGTTGATGCAAAGGACACTTTCTGTTTTGTTATTGAATGCTATAAATTATTGAAATTTTTACAAACTTGACCGAAAATTTTACAAGGACACACAGCATTATGAGTGACATCCTCCATAGATTTCTTTTTCATTACCCATAGATTTCTAATAGGGGAATATTTGTACTTTTAAGGTTTGCTTTCCAGATAGGTTGTGCTATTTTATACAACGAAGGAAACATTTCCCCCCTATCTGTTGTCTTCCTGGAGTATCAGCAATCTACATTCTTAGTTAACTTCAAAAAAGCTGTTTACGTCCTTCAAAGGCAGGGAAAAATAATAGACTGTATTTGGTTTTGAAGGAACATGAGAAATAGGATAGAGTATTGAGAGGGTTTACTTCTTGTAAAGGGTGGGGAAAAATGTAGTAGTCTGAAACTCATTGTGGGTATTATGTGAGGGTGGTGTGATTCTCCAGGTATTTTATACCAACGTAAATCTCTAGTTCTTCAAGTTTTTATTCCAATTTCTCTAGAACCTAGGTGGAAATTTCCTTTTGGTCTGCTTTTATCCCTGTCACCCTTGTACTAACTTGAAGACCACTAGTAATTTGGATCTACAGATAAGGAGAGAAGTTCTAGAAGTAGGATTTTCCACCTTTACTGCCCAGCAGATTGAAGGAAATTAGCAGTCTACAATTCAGCTACAATAGTAGACCTATGTGGCCAGATATCCAAGTTGTCATTTGTCTTGCTTAGGAATGCATTTGGTTGCATGTAACAGAAACCTAACACTGACTATTTTATATGGCTATTTATTACATGTAGGAAGAACACTGTAGTTATCAGGTTTCTGGTGTTGGTTTGGCTGCTCTCCAATGTTATCATGAACCCTGGCTCCTTTTATCATTCTGCTCTGCTGTTCTTGGTGAGTATTTTCAACATTGTGCTTAATGTCTTCTGATCACAGAAGGTTACCATACCTCTAGGCATCATGTCTGAATCTAAACAAGGAAGGGAGAAGGGGCGGTGAAGAAGTTTTCCTCCTGGTCCTCTCTCTGACAGAAAAGTTCTCTAAAGACCCACTAGACTTGTGCTTACTTATAATTGGCTAGAACAATGTCACATAGTTATCCTTTCCTGGAAGACTGAGAAAGCAAAATTTTCATCTTTTAACCCTCTGTGGTAGAGGATGGAAAGAAAAAGGAGCCTAGATGTAAGCGTTGAGCAAACTAATCAAGAGCGTCTATCGTAAAGTTCTGAACATACATTCTAATAGAAACATTACTTCACAACATGGGAGAATTGCTATAGCATTTTAGATAAAATGGTTGTTAATAAATTTTGCCTAATATGGTGTCCTATGGCAAATACTCTGAATTTTAAACTGTTGACATAAAAAATGTACCTATGAAAAATTGCTTATAAGTTATGAATTATTTGTAGTGTCTTACTTTTTAATTTTTATTTATTTAAAAGTTTTATGCTGTTAATATATTTAAAATATACATTTTGATTATTTTCTATTAGTGAACAGGAATATATGGAATAACTCCTGGAGTTAAGATATAATAGTATGTGGGAAACATTGTCTTAATCTGATTGTACAGAAATGTTTTCTTTCATTCTATCTAAGAAAATTTATTAATGAATAAAATGTATTCAATAACTGAACTTAGTTTTTTTGAAATGGTAAACAATACATAGGCAACAATAATTTTATAAGCTTTTTATGTGTTCTCCATGCAGTTTTCTATTTTTGATTTTTAAAAAGCAAGCAAAACACAATTATAAAAGTAGAAAACATTTTTTAAAGCCCAATGGGACTTTGATTATCTTCTACAGTGAAGTACTTGGTGCCTAAATAAAGCTTTGGGTTTTAGGTTTACACATTTAGGCCTATTTTCTGACATATTATTTTGTTTTAGATAGTTAGGGTAACTATTACTGTGCTTGAAAGGAGAGGCTTGATTTTAGACTCTACAGTTTGAAAAATGAGTAGGAATTTATTAAGCATATATTACAATTTCTCATAGATGTTTTAAAAATTAAAAATAGATGCTTTGATTACATATTAACCTTTACTTTTTTACTTATCATGTACAAGAAATATGTATATCTGTAGATCTTTATCTATATGCTCTGTTAGTAAGATTAAGTTGAATATAGGCATTTAAGTGGAGTAATATCTTCTGTCATTAAATCTTTATTTAATGTTCCCTTATAAAACTCCTAGGAAGTAGGCATATTAGGTTTTGGGTCTGTGTATATATTCTGACTTCTGGAAGACTTCATTCATTTAACACAAATGAGTTGAGTTCTCTTTTGTGTCAGGTACTCTGCTGGGCTACATGGGGTATAAATTATACCCAGTATATATTCTCAGATTTTATAATCAAGCAGGGGGCAAATCAACCAGGAATGGGAGTCATAGGAATGGATATCCGGTTAGACAAGCTCAGGATGCCCTGTGAGCTCACAGAAGGTGTGAGGGGGAGGGGGGCTTAAGGACAGTTTCTTGAAAGATGTTATGTTTGAGAAGAGTCATAAAGACGAATGGTGATTTCAGTGTAAAAGCTGGAGACAGGTGACAGTGGGAGTGCTAGGCAAGATTATTCTAGGAAAAGGAAAGGATATTTGACAAGGTCTGGTGATGGTGTTGGAGATGCTACTCTCTATTGTAGGCTTTTGCCATGAAACATTTGGTATTATTTCTTTGTACCACTAATTTTCTTTGGAATAGCTTTATCTACAGTTTTCCTCTCTTTTTAGACCTGGGGGATGAGTCCCAAACTTCTACACTTTCTTTATTTTTCACATACTTAAGATCCATTCTATTATTTTTATCATAAAAAAATTTCCTACTATATTATTTTTCCCCCTTGTGGCTAGCTTTAAAAGGGAAAGCTCATTAGATGCATGTGTGCCTGGGTCCTTAGGTCATTTCTTTCCAGTTCTATAAGACCCCCTCCCTGGGAGAAACTATGGTTGGATACTTAGTCACCCCAATTTCTTTCTTCCAGTTAGTATTTATTTTATTTAATAAGTAAATAAGACTGTCACCTTCTAGGAGCTTTAAGAAAAATTTCATTCTTGAATAATGTTTTCTAAAGGACAAAATTCTACTAAATGTTGAAAATCTTAAGTTTCAATTGAACAAACTAAGAATGCTTTTTTAAAAAGAGCTTTATGTAATAGTTGTCTAATCTATATCATGGATGGACTTAGCTTTCTGCCTTCTCTATATAGTGAGTTTTAAACCTTTTACAAATTTTGATATTTTGAGAGTGGGATAGATCTTGAGGTCATAAACACAAATTCCTGCTTAGTTACTTCAGCAATCTTACTTACTCAAGTCATTAGACCTAAAAGGAATACACAACCAAGCTCAGTGGTATCTGCCTGTATCCCAGTACTTGGGAGGCTGAGAGAGGAGGATCACAGGTTCAAAGACAGTACACACGAACTTAGCAAAACCTTATTTCAAAATTAAAAATATATATATAGGACTGGGGGCATAGGTCAGAGTTCAATTCCTGGGTTCAATCCCTATTACCTCCCCTCTCCACACACATAAATAAAAGAAACACAAGACAGGGGCTGACCTGGTAACTCTGCCATAGTGAATACTTTTTTGATGTTTCCAGGAAGAACAAAACATTTGAACATACTCTTTTCTTGAATATTGAGGTCTTAGTGAACATTTTATAATGTCAGAATTTCCGAATCTACCTTCTAAAAGTCTAAAAGAGGGGGGAGACTCATAGTCAGTAATTCATGTCTTATACTGGATGCTTTTAGAAGCAAAATTAAGGCCCCATATACTGGTTGAACATGAGTCACGGAATGACCAAATTCACATGGGTGTGGTTAGCACATGTAAGAAATGTTAAACATGACCTAAATTTAAGAGGTCAAATTAAACACTATTTAAAGGTGCTGGATGAGGATGGAGGTGGGAGAGAATCCTTAAAAAGAATCAGAAAAGCCAGGTGTGGTGGTGTGTGCCTGTAATCCCAGTACTTGGGAAGCTGAGATGGGAAGATTACAGGTTTGATGCCAGTTACAGCTACTTAGTGAGGCTCTCAGTAACTTACTGAAGCTCTCTTTCAAAATAAAAAATAAAAATAAAATAGGCCTGACAGTGTATCTCAGAGGTAAAATGTCCTTAAGTTCAATCACCCTGTTTCAATATAAAAAAAGTAAAAATAAAATAGGGCTGGAGGTATAGTTCAGAAGTAGAATGCCCTGGGTCCAATCCCCAGTAAAACATACATACATACATACACACACACACACACACACACACACACGTACACACACACGTACACACACACACACACACACACACACGGAATCAGAAAGAAGCAAGTCAGCCTTAAAGGGTTAGAACAAGAAAGGGAAGGGAGGATAGCATTTTGTCATTTTACGAGAGAGAAGGGAAAACATTATTTATGGCTAACTACATTAAAATGCTTATTTGACATTCAAACATAAAATCAAATCAAAGCGAGCATATTTTGAATAAAGTATGCTCAGATTATCTGACAATTTTAATAAAGAGCTATAGGAAATTCAGCTTCCCAGAGAATGGCTGTCTGGAGTGCCTCTTATTTTGAATAAACCACTATCAGCTCAATACGAGTTGACGGAGATGTTTGTCACATGACAAATGGAAATGCTTTTCCTTTTGGGGGTGTTATGACGAGCATGGAGGAAGGACTGGAACAGAAGGGCAGGTTTGCATACCCCTGCGCCTGGGTGAGTGACGCCACAGCAATGGCCCGCTCGGGTAAGTGCTTTCAATTAGATTTCAGTTTGTCATGCCTACAAGCCACTTTTTCTTGGGGCTGGTAATTTCATATCCCTGGTATTGCTGGGATGTAATGCTATCTGAGTCATGCCACTGGTATTACAAGGTTCAGTAATGTTAAGAAATCATTGAATACATGGTACTGGTGTCCATGACAAAACTTAGTATACATGCATGTCCACAAGACATTGTAGCACTTCTTATAAAGTAGTGGAGCATTAGAATCACCTGTGGAGTTTGTAAAAATATAAAGTCTGTGTTTCACTTTAGACTAATTAGAATGGAGGCTCAATTTCAGTATTCTTAAAAATCTTCCTGGCCAGGCATTGGTGGCACACGCCTGCAATCCCAGTACTTGGGAGGTGAGACAGGAGGATCACAGGTTCAAGACCAGCCTCAGCAATTTAGTAAGGCTCTCAGCAATCTAGTGAGACCATTTTAAAACAAAAAGTAAAAAGGGCTGGAGGTGTAGCTCAGAGGTAGAAAGCCCCTGGATTCAATCCCTACTATCACAAAACAACAACAACATCAACAACAACAAAAAAAAAAACTTTCCAAGCCAGGTACTGCCGCCATGCAATATGCCTATATATGCTATGAGATATGCAAATATTTCAGCTACCAAAGACCTTAAAAATATGTCTGTGAGCAAATTGTCTAAGTAAATATTAAATAGCTTTATGCAACATGCATCCCCATATTGGAAAAAAGCAGCATGTTGGTTATATTTTGCATTCCATGCTTCATGCACCATCGCTCTGTTGCTGGTAGAGAGGCCCACGGAAACTCGGGACTGTTAACATATTATTCCAGCTCGAGTAAAATGTTGGGGGAAGGAGGTCTCTTCTCTGCTAAACAGGGGATAGTTGAGAGAGTGGCTGCAGGCAAGCATTGGAGATGGTTGCTATTTTTCTCCAGGTGTTTGATCTGACTGACGGCCCCTGTCTGAACTTCCTAGTCATTTGGCATTTCATTAGCTGCCAGGTTTTCAATTTCTGCCTCTTGGAAGTTATACCGCTTTGAACAAGTCCCCACAGTAATTGAATTTGCCACAGAAATAGAACACTGGAAAATTTCATTTTCTTCTTCCCTGCATGCAGGCAAGCAAGCAGGCAGGACATACACATATTCCTGCTGGGCTGTGCTCCTCTTCTTCCCCAGCTCTGTTTCCCCTCCCTTCCCCCTGCCTTTGCTAATGCTCACTCCCATCCTGCTCCCAAAGCAGGTATACAGTCACACAAAAAAGGCCTGCTTTCAAATCATCTCAGAGTGCATCAGCCTGTCACTTTGTAATTTTCTTCTAAATGCCTTCCACAAATAATGGTTTTCAAAATGAGCATTAACAGGCTTGATTACATGAAATTGTCCTTTTAATTTACACCAGGATTCTATTGATCACACAAGTGCAGATTAAAGTGTTCAATGAAGCCCGTGATGAGGTATTAACCAGCTAAGGGTCCTCCAGGGGCCGCCAGGGAGGCCAGGAATATGCTAGAAGTGTACAGTTATTTCCCCATAATGAAGTGGCACTATGCGAAGGCATGAATCGCTGGCAGGAAGAATAGATCGGAGATGATGAGCTCTTCAAAGTCATTTCTCCCTCACTCATTCAGCCTCATGCCCAGATCCTCTTGCGATTCTTCTGCATTACTTGTCATGAAATGCCAGGATTTACTTAGCCAGCTGATGCAATTTTTATGACCTTATTGCTTTTTCACCATGGTAATAGTTTTGAATCAATTTATCAATCCAGCGGTGCCATCAGACATATTGCCCTGAAGATCAAGTCCGGGTCATTCCATCAATTCACTGCGGTTTACGAAGATAGAGAAAAAAGCCAGGCCGTGCGGGCTATCAACTTCAAATGGCTTAGTAAACATGCCTCGGCTGCTTTAACTGCTTCACTTCTGACTCTGGACCTTGGTGTTCCTGGACAAGACCACCCAAATCAACCCAATGCCTGCTGGATTTCGGGAGATGCAGCCCCAAAGCAAGGAGCCCCTAGGAGAGCAAGGAACATCTCTGGGAAATTCCCAGGTGGAGAGGTTGGGACAGAACTTGGAAGTGTGACTAGGTCCTGCACAGAAAGTTGATGGTAGTATGCCACCCAGGTTCCAAAGTCTTTGTTTCCTCAGTCAGAGAACTTAGCAGCTGGTGGGGGAAAGGAAGAGGAAAGAGAGAGAGGTGCTCCCTTTCTAATAGGTTTTGCAGCAGGGTTGGGATTCGTAATCCAATCCATCTTCTCTCTACAGGGGCTGCTGGTCAGTGATAATGGTTTCAAAAGATGAAAAACCTGTAAGTCATTTTTCATGGGATGAGGTGTCACTGAGGGCAGGACACGAAGAAAGAATAGCACACTTATTGGAAGAGATGATCTCTGAGGAAGAGAATGAACATTTCTTGCCCAAGGGAGAGAGAGAAAAGGGGTGCCTGCCCCTTGAGTCAGATTGCTGGTGTTTGTATGGATAAAACACTAGGTGTCTCTTGGGAATTAAGTTTAGTTATTACATTGGGTGTATTCAGAGAATCCTCTCAGTTGTTTGTATAGTCTTTGTGTTTATGCATTGTGTCAACATTTGAAATCCTGCCCCCCAAATCTTGGTAATAAATTGTTTGCAAAGGAAAGCGACAATGGATTTAAATATTGTTTTAAAATGTATTGTTTGTGAGGCCTTAATAAAGTGTTAAATGCATACTATCAGCTTTGTGCATTGCTGGGAAGCTGCTATATATTCAGCATTGAAAATGAGATTTGTCAGATCCCAAGCTTATGTCGATTCTATAAAAGTTTAATGATCTACTTCCAGGTCTAGCAGCATTTAGGATTTATTTACAGTCTTTATTATAAAATTTGTCCAAAATATACACATTCCCCCAAGACTTCTGAGCCCAACGGCAGAAATATAAATGCACCACAGTGAAATATAGCAGATGGTAAAATCTCTGTTTGCTAGGTGTTTTTACCTCCTTAATCTCCCCTCCTCCCTCATTTTACTCTTCTTTTCTATTTGGTAAATACTGAAGGAGAAAAGAGGGCCCTTCTATTCCTAGGAAACATTTTAGGGCAGGCTGTTGAAGAGGTTGACTATCAAAGGAAAAGTCCTCTTCTCCCCACTTTTGTGGACAATTATCAGAGTTGGAAATCAGGATAAGAAACTATCAACCATGAAATCAAAGAATGTGTAGAGAGAAACATTGATGATTATCTAAGGCAATTCTTTTATTTTACAGATGAGGAAACCCCAACATTCTATCGGAAACTGGAGTTGATTGGTTGTATGTGGTCTTCTAATTACAAAGCTTGAAGGACTCAGAATACTCTACTTCTCAGCCTTGGTGCTGTAGATGCACAAATGTCTTGTCTCAAAATTCCTTGACTTTCTCAAGTCCAGTAATGGTTGTATCTACTTCTATCCTGCAACTGATGAGGTCTAATAATTCATCATCAGTTAAGTTGAAGGTTATCAAACATTAAAATATCTCCAAAGGACCTGGAGTACCTGTAAGAAACAGACTCCTAGGCTTAATCTTCTGTGAATCTATAGTGGGGCTCAGTAATCTGCATTTTTAACAAGTATCTCCAGCTGATTCCAATGCATGAGTTCCAATGGCTTTAAATGCTGACACTGCCACTTAACTCATTATATGATCTAAGACAAGTGACTAAATGTCTGTAAGCTTCAATTAGATCTGTACAGTGGGGCCTAAGAACACCTGTCTCATAAGTTTGATATTGCAATTTGTTTGTGAATTATGAAAAGCTAATAGAAGTCACTTCCAGTCTCATAGGTTTGATATTGCAATTTGTTTGTGAATTATATGAAAAGCTAATAGAAGTCACTTCCAAAGGAAGTATTCTCACTGCTCCGTACCCAGAATTTAGGTCAACACACAAAACAATGTAGGGCAATTTTACTCTTAAATTAAGAGTCAAATTATCAAACAAAAACTCTTTAAGATAAATTAGTAGGGTTTTCAATAACTAAGTGTTCCTTTGTGGACTATAATAATTCATAGATCATTGGCAAACAACTACTCTCTCTCTCTTAATAGATCTGTGGCATATCAGAACTTTCATAATAAATGAAACACTTATGGACTTGTTAGATCTCAGTAAGGGGCTGGAATGGGGGAACCTAACCTATGAGTTCAGTCACAAGTTCATTCCTCTTTTTCCAAACCCAGGTATTCTTACACTAAAACATACCTTGCCAGGTGTGGTGGTGCATACCTGCAATCCTAGCACTTGGGAGGCTGAAACAGGAGGATTGCAGGTTCAAAGCAAGCCTCAGCAGTTTAGCAAGATCCTTAGCAACCTAGCAAAATCCTGTTTCCAAATAAAAAATAAAATAGGGCTGGAAGTGTAGCTCAGAGGTAGAATGCCCCTGGATTCAACCCTCAGCACCACAAAAAAACAAAACAAACAAAAAAACATATCTAATGTCCCCACACTTACTGACACCTCATCCTCTTCCTTTCTTTCCCTCAACAATTGACAGGATTATCTCTCTCCCTTCTAGAATTTCTTGGTTTTCTAACATTTGTGTAGCCCAGTGATATGCATACCAAATTATGTGTCCAATGACTGTGACTGACAGTCATCACCCACTGTAAGCATGTGGGCAAGCTAGAGATGACTGTGGGGTGGTGTGGTTAGAGATAGCCTTTTGCAGGTGTTGGGAATTGAGCTGGTTCCCAAGGCATCAAAGTAAGAGGAGCAGGACTTTGCGCTTTGTTTGGGCAGCTGTGCTTGGGCAGAGGATTCATGTAGAGATAAGACTGGAAAGGTACACAGGAGCTGGTTGGGGAATGCCTTGTTTAACTGGAGGTAAAAAGAATCACTATTAGATAATAGTATTCTCTAAAAGAATGCTTATCAAACTGTTCAGTAACACACTTGAGTTACTTGCAAACATTTCAGTATGCAAGTAAATTCTAAATATGGAATTTAAAAATCTATATTTTAATTATTACAAAAAACCTGTAAGAGAAAGTATACACTCAAGTTTGGTGTTTGCTTCATTGTAATGCAGTAGACATAACTTCTGTTTTTTTCTGTGGTACCAGTTTACTAATTTTGTTGGGGCCTGGAATAGAATTTACACCACTATTTTATTTATATTCTGAAAGCAATATGTGCTTGTTGAGAGAGCTAATATAAGATTTATGCCTTTTGCAACTTCCTAGTGTGAATTAGGATTATTTCAATAAAGTACAACAAATAATTTTGGATGCTGAATTTGATAAACCTATGGCTATCACTTTACTCCTTCAATTTAACATTTTTATTAAAAAATTCATTGATATACTTAGAACTTTCTATTGTATAAAGTATATTTTGGGTGGGAGCCATCTATGAAAGAGCAAAATGAAATTCTGCTGCTAAAAAATGTTGAAAGCCATAGTCCAAGGTCATCTAGTCTCTACTCAATCTTGCATATGACCTATTCATATCCTCCTGGGTACTTTTTTATGTGCGTGTGGTACTGGGGATTGAGCCCAGTGGCATTCTACCACTGAGCTACACTCCCCATCCCTTTTTAATTTTTATTTATTATTTTTAAATACTTTTATTGGTACATTATAATTATATATCATAATGAGATTCAAAGTGATACACAAATACATGCACGCAACACTTGGTGTATTTCTCTCCATATCCCACCTCACTCCCCCAATCCTCTTCTAATATTCTACTGGTTTCTGTCCTCATTTGACTGAAGTCTCTTTTGTTTCATATTTTTGTTCCAGTTTCCACATATAAGAGAAGACATATGACCCTTGACTTTCGGGGACTGGCTAATCTCACTTAGCATAATATTTTTGAGTTTCATCAATTTTCCTGAAAATGACATGATTTTGTTCTTCTTTATGGCTGAGTAAAATTCCATTGTATTTATATACCACATTTTCTTTATTCTTCTGTGACAGACACCTAGGTTGGTTCCATAGTTTGGCTATTGTGAATTGTGTTGCTATAAACACAAGAATGCATGTATCACTGATGTATTCTAACCTTAATTCTTTTGGAAAGATACTGAAGAGTGGTATAGCTGGGTCCTATGGTGGTTTCATTCCTAGTCTTTTGAGTTACTGCCATATTGATCTCCATAGCAGCTTTACTAGTTTGCAATCCCACTAACAACATGTAAGAGTTTCTATTTCCCCATAGTCTTGCCAGCATATATTATTTATTGTTTATATTCTTGATAATTGCATTCTAATTGGAGTTAGATGGAATTTCAGTGTAGTTTTGATTTGCATTTCCCTGCTTGCTAAAGATGTTGAATATTTTTCATATTTGGTGGTAATTCTTATTTCTTCTTTTGAGAAGTATCTATTTAGTTCAATTGCCCAATTGCTTTTTTTTTTTTTGGTACTGTGGATGGAACCCAGGGGCATTCTGCCTCTGAGCCACACCTCTAGCCCTATTTTATTCTTTTATTTTGAAACAGAGCCTCACTAAGTTGCGGAGGGCCTCACTAAGTTGCTGAGGCTGGCTGTGAACCTGCTATCCTCCTGTCATAGCTTCCCAAATACCAGGTTTACAAGCATGAACCACCATTCCCAGCTTCCATTTTATAATTGGGTTTTTGTTTTGTTTTTGGTGTTAAGTTTTTTGAGTTCTTTATATTTTCTAGATATTAGTACTCTATCAGAAGAGTAGCTGGCAAGGAATTTATTCCATTCTTTAGGCTTTCTCTTCACACTCTTGATTGTATTCTTTGCTGTACAGAAGCTTTTTAATTTGAATTCATGATTTTATTTCCTGAGCTTTAGGGGTCTTGTTGAGGAAGTCTCTACCAGTGCCTATATGTTGGAATGTTGGGCCTGTGTTTTCTTCTAGCAATTGCAAAGTTTCTGCTTAAACTCCTAGGTCTTTGATCCATCCTGAGTTGACTTTTGTGCAGACTGAGAGATAGGGGCCTAATTTCATTCTTGTAACTATGAATATTAAGTTTCCCAACCACCATTTGTTAAGAAGGCTTTATTTAAAAAATTTAATATGCTCTTATTGGTGCATTATAGTTTCACATCATAATATAAATCATGTTGACAGACATACTTTATTTTGAAAATTGATACAGGGTCTTGCTAAATTTCCAAGACTGGACTCAAACTTGCAATCGTCCTGTCTCATCCTCTCAAGTACTGGGATCACAGGCATGTACCACTGTGCCTCGCCTTTTGTGTACTTAGAATAATTTCTAAGCCAGTATGGTGGTGCTTGCCTCTAGTCCTTGTACTTGAGAAGCTGAGACAGGACGATTGCAAGTTCAAGATTAGCCTCAGCAAATTAACAAGACTCTCAGCAGCCTAGTAAGACCCTGTTTCCAAAAACAAAAATTAAAAAGGTCTGGGGATGCGACTCAGTCTGTACATGTTCAGCACAGATGCATTTCCCTCCCCTACCCCAAATATTTTTGAGTTGAGGTTGATTGAATCTACAGGTGTAGAATCCATGTATATGGAGGGCTAACTATACTTACTATGGTGCCAGTTATCATGGTAATCTTTTTATAGAAATGGTTCCAATGAGCTAATTATCATTCCCATTTTGCAGGTGGTAAAACTAAAACTGAGAGTTTAATAAACATGTATAAAGTCAGACAGCAGTAAATAGGTGGAGGCAGGATTCAGACTCACTTCTGTTTGGTTTCAAAGTCCATAACCTTAACCTCTCTGCTGAAAAACCTCTACAGGAAAGTAGAAAGTCATGAAAAGCATATGTTGACAGAGCATTTCAAGGGCCATAGAGCCAAAATTGTTTGTTACCCAGTTTCAACCAGTTGCAAGACCCTGGCTTACCTAGAAAGTTTACATCTGCGTAGAGTTGAATCTTCATTCTTGGATTAGTGTTCCTTTTTGCTATGGTGAGCTCAAGAGTAATAGATTTTCCAGTCACGACACTTGCAATTTGGCTGGAGGATGTGAATGGTCCTTCCTGGACTACAAGCTCAACAGCTGTTCACATTTACACAGTAGGTTAAAATTTATATTTAAAAAATAATGGCTCATAAAGAAAGAATATGGAACGATGACAACTGCAAAGAAAGGGATAATTGTATTCATGAAAAATGAACTGGTGAGTGATACATTATTTTTTTTAAGCAAAACGTGTTGCTGCATTAAAAAATGTTGTCTCTAATTAATTCTGCCTAACATTAAAGAATAAGGTCATCCATACCAAAAACTGTTGAATAAAGCAAAAATGTGTGAAAGATATACTCTCCAATGTTACTCATAATGAAGAAGGGTTATCTACTGGTCAATATGCCACCATTATTTCTTAGTTAAAGGTATTATGGTTGAAAATAGACAATGGTTGTAACAACCTAATGTGGTTGTCGCATAAAACATACTTTATTGGAGAGAAATTATCCAATCATAAACCAAAATTACTTCAAGAGAGCAAAAGCAGTCACTCCAACAAAGAATGTTTAGTTTGAGCCAAAGGGCCACCCACAGAAAGTGTCTAGGCTCATTGATTTTATGTATACATGGATCAGTATAGGGTATACTGCATAGGGTTCACACAAGACTTTCGCATGCATTCTGGGTCTATCAAACACCCTACTTGTCAGATGAAGAAATTAAGATGCCTAAAGACAGAGCAGATAAATAAAAGTTAAATTCAGGTCATCAACCCAAATTCTCTGCCACCATTTGGGGACCTTTTCAAGGAGTCATATGGACAGGTACATCATGTAAATTGTACTTGATATAGATTCCAGGATAGGTAAGAGGTAACTTTGCTTCATACTCTGGAGTTAAGAAAGGATGGTGACATATGAATGTCCAGGGAAAGCTAAGAATTCACATCCCTGAGAACTGACAGTTGTAAAGAACTTAAAGACTTTTCTTTAGAAGAGTGGCTGAGTCCTGAGCGCATGAAGGAAGACACAGGGGACTGTTGGTGGCTTTTCCAGCTGCCAGGACGTGGCTGTCCACTGGACTTCATGTCTTTGGAAGGAAATATAGTCTCTCTTGTGTCCTGAGAGGAGGAGTTGCCCAGTGGAGGGCTTAATCAGCTTTCCTTTTTTTTTTGTGGTGGTGGGAATTGAACCCAGGAGCATTTTACCTTTGAGTTATACCCCCAGCCCTATTTCCCTATTTTGTTTTTTAAATTTAAAAACAGGATCTTGCTAAGTTGCTTGCTAAATTACTGAGGATTGCTATCCTGCTGTCTCAGCCTCCCAAGTACCAGAATTACAGGAGTGCACTACTGTGCCCTGGTATCAGCATTCTGTGTGTGTGTGTGTGTGTGTGTGTGTGTGTGTGTGTGTGTGTGTGTGTGTGTGCTGGGGATTGAACTCAGGGGCCTTCTACCTCCAAGCTACACCCCCAGCCCTATTTTTAGTTTTTATTTGGAAATAGGATCTCACTAAGTTGCAGAAGGCCTTACTAAGTTGCTGAGGCTGACTGCAAACCTGCAAACCTCCTGTTTCAGTCTCCCAGGTGTTGGGATTACAAACATGTGCCTCTGTGCCAGGCTTAGCATTCCTTATTTTTTAAAAAATATTTTTTGGTCTGAGTGAAACACCTCTCCTCAGGCACTGTGAACTCGAATCAAATCTGCCATAAAAGCAGCTTCTTGACAGAAGAAAAAAGCAACAAAAAAGTGAACAAAGCTATGAAAACTGAAGTATAGCTGAACAGAACCCAGAATACTGACCAGGGAGAGCAAAGGAGCTCATCTGCGCAGCAGTGGTGCTACGCCACGGAGTGGTGGCCACCATTGAGCCAGCTGCCCGAGTCTACTAACACCGAGATATTTAAGGACCTTCTGCATTCCCAGAGACCAGAAGTGTAGTAAGCGACTACAGAACTCCACATCCTAACCAGGTGGCATATCTCCACACCGGAATGCGTGGGATGACCAGCATAAGCCCACATGAGGCCACCCTAGCTCACCTGTCCCTCCAGAGCCAGAGCAACAATCAACTGCACTGCAGAGCTTGAATCAAAACTGTTGCATAATCTAGAAAAAAAATCGACAGTGTGAATTGGACATTGATGAGATCTGGGCCAACTTTAAAAGAGCTAACCTAAGAACAATAGGCATAGAAGAGGGAGTAGAAGTTGAAACTAATGGAATAAACAACCTTTTCAAAGAAGTAATATCAGAGAATTTTCCAAACATAGAAAGAGAAGTTGACACACAGGTGCAGGAAACATATAGAACCCCCTTTAGACAAGACCAAAGAAGAGGTTCACAACACCACATAATAATCAAGCTGATTAATATAGAGGCTAAGGAGAGAATTCTAAAGGAAACAAAAGTAAAAGGCCAAGTGACATTTAGAGGCAAACCAATTAGAATCACTCCAGACCTCCCAAATCAAGTCATGAAAGCCAGGAGGGGCTGGAGTAACATATTCCAAACTTGCAGCCAACATTCTCCTGCCCAGCAAAACTCTTTCTCAAAATTGATGGGGATATAAAAACCTTCCATGACAAACAGAAACTGAAAGAATTTATGTCTTCCAAAACAGCACTAGAGAAAATACTCAAAGAGATTAACTACAAAGAAGAACTAACAAGTAAACATCAGAACCAGAGAAACAATAATTTCCAGGAAGCAAACAACTAAGCAAAGAAGAACAAACACTACCACAAAGAGAAGTCAAAACTCAAAATGTTAGGAATTAAAAGTCATCTCTCAATAATCATACTGAATATAAATGGTCTCAATTCCCCAATAAAAAGGCACAAGGTGGCAAAATGGATCAAAACCCAGAATCCATCTATATGCTGCCTGAAAGAAATATACCTTACAAGCAAAGATTCCCACAAACTAAAGGTAAAGAGCTAGAGTAAGGTAATCCATGCCAATGGAACTCAAAGTCAAGCAGGAGTAGCAACTATGATATCAGCTAAATTAGATTTTAAGCCTAAACTTATCAAAAGAGACAAAGCAGGTCATTTTTCACTAGTAAAAGGAACAATCCAGCAAGAGGAAATAACAATTATCAACATCTATGCCCCAAACGTAGGCGCAGCCACTTTCATAAAACAAATTCTGCATGATATAAAGTCATACATAGATCCCAATACACTAATACTAGGAGGCTTCAATACTCCTCTCACATCACTAGACTGATCTTCTAAACAAAAGGTCAGTAAAGATACTTCAGGCCTAAATAATACCATAAACCAAATGGACCTGTTAGACACATACAGAGTATTTCACCCAACTACAGCAAAGAACTTGACTTAACAGAAGGTGATGGGGGAAGCGGGGACACCCTAATGAGCATGATGTACTTTCAGGAACGCATCAAAGTCAATCACTAAACTGAACTTGAGAAGGAGATGGGGGAGGGAGTGGGGTGGGATTGGGGAAGGGTTAAATGAGAAATGTGTGCATGTATTCCTTTACCAGCTTGTACCTAACAAAGATGTATGATTACAATGCACCAATTAAAATAAATAAATTTAAAGAAATAAAAATATTTTTATTGTTGCATTGTAATCATACATCTTTGTTAGGTACAAGCTGGTAAAAGCATCCATGCATACTTCACTCATTTAACCCTTCCCCAATTCCTGTCTCATTTCCTCTCCTTCCCTCTTTCTCATCTTGAGTTTAGTGATTGACTTTGATATGTTTGTAGATGTAAATCTTGTGCTTTAGGGTGTTCCCCCCCAATCATCAGTTAGATCACCCTCTTTGCTCATCTAAGGTTTCTCCTTCTTCATCTAGGGTCCCTCCTATGACCCACTTTCTCCCTAGCTTTCGCATATTAGGGAAAGCATCTGATTTTTTACTTTTTGTGACTGACTAATCTCACTTGACATAAAATTCTCCAGTTCCATCCATTTCCCTGCAAATGACATGATTTTATTCTTTTTTTTTTATGGCTGAGTAAAATTCCACTGTGTACATATCCCACAGTTTTATAATCCATTCTGTCTGTTGATGGACATCTAGACTGGTTCCATAGTTTGGCAATTGTAAATTGTGCAGCTATAAGCATAGATACACATGCGTTGGTCTGATAGTTTGGTTTCCATTCTTTTGGGTAGATGCCCAGAAGTGGTATTGCTGTATCATATGGTAGGTTCATTTCCATTTGTCTGAGGATCCTCCATACTGTTTTCCAAAGTAGTTGGACTAATCTGCAATCCCACCAACAATGTATTAGGGTTCCCACTTCTCCATACCCTCACCAGCATTTGTTGTTGTTTGTGTTTTTGATGATTGCCATTCTGATTGGGGTTAGGTGAAATCTCAAGGTGGTTTTGATTTGCATCTCTCTGATTGCTAATGATGTTGAACATTTCCTCATACCATTTGTTTTTCTTCTTTTGTGAGGTGTCTATTTAGTTCACTTTAGCATTCATTTTGATAAAATGAATTCTTTCCTGAGAAAGGTTCTGGTAAATTCATTATTTCCTTTCTGTTCTATCTCCACATATGTTTTTGGTACCCCAATAATAGCTTAATACCTCCTATAGACTGTTACCCAGACAATTATTATACTACTCTACTCTTTGGATTTGAT
This sequence comes from Graphiurus murinus, assembly GCA_004027655.1. Taxonomy (NCBI): domain Eukaryota; kingdom Metazoa; phylum Chordata; class Mammalia; order Rodentia; family Gliridae; genus Graphiurus; species Graphiurus murinus. The sequence continues at coordinate 118,039 of PVLC010001088.1, read as the reverse complement.
AATTTTCTCATTTCATTGTTGTTTTCAAAGTGAAAATGACTAGCCATGAAGTATTTATTTATGCTTATTATAGGTATAGGAGTTTCCTAGGTATATAGAAAATATTCTTGTTTTTAATGAGCTTATAATTTAGGGGAGGTAAAACTGAAATAGATGAAACTATTAGGTGATATTTAAACAATAAACTGTACACTATTGAGTTCAATGTCATGAGAGTTTAGAGAAGGAAATAATATTCAAATTAGACCTTAGAATGTGGCTATAATCTTGCAAATCAGAATGGGGGAGGGAGGAGGAACAACATTTCATGTAAAGGGAATATGAACAGAATTCTGTGAATTGGAATGAAAATTGTGCATGAAAGGGACAGTAAAGAGCTAGCTTTGAAAATGTGTATTGAGAAGAGTGAAAAATGAAGAATGAGTAGATCATAATCACACTTGAAACCCAAGAAGGGGAATTTGATTTGATAGAAGAGAGACTTGATAGAGGAGGCGAGGTACTTTAGGAGGATGATCTGATATGATATTTATGATGGTCATTTATAACAGGGAATGAAGATGGGCATGACTTAGGTTTGCAGTTGGGATATGGGGGTGTAGTGCCATCCTGGGCAGGGTGAGGAGGAGGCAGCCATAAAAATCCAGGCATAAGATCGAGTGAAGCTATTGATAAGAAAGGAGAGGTGCCGGGCATGGTGGTGCACGCTTGTAATCCCAGCATTTGGGAGGCTGAGACTGGAGGATCCGGGTTTGCGGCCAGCCTCAGCTAAACTAGTGAGGCACTCCACAACTTAGTGAGACTCGGTTTCAAAATAAAGAATAATAAATAGGGCTGGGGGTATAGCTCGGAGGTAGAATGCCTCTGAGTTCAATCCCCAGTACTGGAAAAAGAAAAAAAAAAAAAAAAAAAAGAAAGGAGAGGTGAATAAAGCCAATCTAATACGTTTGTCAAAGGCAAATAGGAGTTTAGGGAGAGAGAGATGGAAGACATTAGAGAGAGAAAAATAGTGGTAATTGAAGTGCCAAGACTTCTGGAGCAATGAATATTAACTGGTGTTAAAAAAACTTTATGTTAAGTTTTAGAAAATACACAATATAAGGTCTGTTGCATTCCTAAAAAGCCTTTCTAACCTTTTTATGTCAATCAGGTCTTCAAACAATGATTGATCTAAAAATCCTCCTACTTCTGGTTCTTGTTGCTCTTTTAGTATGAGTACTACAAACTGTTAGATGAAGAACCTTATCTTATTCTTTTATATTTCCCGGTGCTTATCATGGTACTTGGTATCTAGTAAACATTTCATAAGGGATTGCAAATGAATGATTGAGGTAGGACAGTATGGTGTTCAGATCATAGATGAAAGAATCCTCATGAATGTCTATAGGAACAAAATTATATTGCTGTAAGCAATCTTTGGAAATCATTTTCTAGTTAAGTTCTTTCTCTTACAGGTGAGGAAATTAAAAATATAGTCCAACATTTTATAAAATTCTTCAGAAGTGGTAATTTAGCCTTCTGCTTAAACACTTCTAGTGAAGAGACATCTTAAGTTTTTGGTCAGGTTAATTGTTTCGAACTTCCTTTTGTGTGGAGCCAAAAGAAAACTTATTAAGCCTACTCATTTCTATTAGAAATGTACAGTGGCAAATGGATCAGTTCTCCCCTTTATTTATTTAGACATAGTTATCATGAACTCTCAACAGCCACATTCTCTTCCCTCCATTAAATGCAAATATTATTCATTCTTGAAGCTTTTTTTGTGTGCTTATTGCTTTCAAGTTTCCAGTCACCCTGTTTATTCTCCTTTAATGATATCTAATTCTATCCTCTTTTAAGATAGTAATGTTAAACATATTGCTTCTAGTAACATACTGTAGAAATGATTCCTGAAGGTATAGTCTTCTGGTCTGGTTTTGGCAATTAATAATCAGGAAAACTATAAACTTCTTTTTATGAACACATTATTTTTCTTAATGCATCCTAATGTTTTATTAACACTTTTTGTTAACTCATTTTGAGCTTATAGTCAATGAAACTTCCCTTTTTCTCATGTGCTAAGATTTGTACAATTGCGTTCTGATATTGAATTTCATCTAATTAATTCTGCTTATTATTCTGGCTAGGTGTAGTGATTTTGAATCTTAACTTGTACAATTCAACATCCTACATATTCTCTGTAACTTCCAGCTTTGAGTATTTGAAAACTTGATATGCATAACATATACAACCCCATGCAAGTCATTGATGTAAATATTAAGCATGACAGTGTCAAGGCTTATGTTTATTTTTCTTATCATTGTGCATCTGATATCTATCACAGTACCTGGTAAATACTGGATCTATAATAATAAATACTTCTGAATAAATGGATAAACAAATGAATATCAGAGATCTTCCTCCCACCAATTGATTCATCAACACTTTTATGATATTGTGCATTAGGATGCATTAAGAAAAATAATGATTATTCAACTAGTTAATGTTATTAGGATATTGTCATTCTTCCAGGTATAAACTATGTGTGTAATTAATAACAAATATTCCTCCATTTTTCTTGCAAATTTAGCATGAAAAATCTTTGTCCAATGCATTAGGCTAATCAAAATAATCTTTTTTTGTAGTAGATGTTCCAAGAAACACTATATGCTCTACAAAATAGACATAAAAGAAGGTATAAAGGACCAAAAGTGTTTGAGAGACTCGATATTAAATAAATTCTCTGAAGAAATCCAACACACGTTATCTTATTAAAGAGTCCAAGAAAACCTAATAAACAATTTAGTTTAATTTTGTTAAGGTCAGAACTCTTCAAACTTATTTAATATATATCTTCTTTTGTTTTTACAATAGCTATCAATACCTGGTAGAATCAGTGTTCCATGGAACAGATTTTAAGATGTCAATGTATAAACTCTTTCCAATTAAAACAAAAATGGAATTTACCTGAAATGGTTTGCTGTTCATAAATTCACACTGAACGTCAGCTTCCTCTTTACATGCTCCCAAACTGGTGTTCCAAACAAGCAGAATAATACGTTTTAAGATTTGGCTAGAGTTGACATCAAGACTTATAGTTAGAGACTTATAGTTGACTTATAGAGAGTTTTGTCTCTGGCTTTGCATCAGAATTAGCTGTGAAGATTTTAAAGAAATCTAGATGCTGCAAGTCAGCCTTGAAGTTCATGATTCCATAGTGGTGGGGCCAGAGATGCACAGAATGGCCAATTCCCAGACTTTGATTTCTGCTGCCATTTCTTTGTTGAATGTTAGAATATCACACTTTCCTCACCACCCAGAACTATTCCTGTTTTCCAACTGGTTCCTTAGAGACCTCTATAAATGGTTTTCAGAGACTTTAACATATTTAGGACAAGATTTTCTCAGTTCTCTCATCCAAACATTTGCTCTATCTTATTCAATCAGTTCTTCTCCTTGATATAGAAGGTAAAAGTAAAATAAAAATCGACTAGTTCTGCTTTCTCATTGTTATCTGTCAATATTACCATGTTGATCTCAAGGAATCTTATCTATGCCTTCCAAAACCAAAACAGCTTCTTTGTTTAAATGACATACTTTGCAAGTCTCAATACATTCTGGGATTTAACTTTCTCAACTTATTATTCACTCTTCTTAAATATTCCTATGTGTCTATATCCCCTATACATATACATATGTATACATACACACACACACATACAGAGATGCAATGGCTTTTTAAATGAAATTTTATGTGGATATTATGAAAGAAACATAAAAATATTTCATGTATTTAACTAACACCTCCAGAAAGTATTTATTAAAAATACCTTGTTTGCTCATTTATCTATTCTTGCGACTTCCTGGTCCATGGCCTGTACAGTAAGAATAGGATAAAAAGAATCTAGGAAAAGGGAATGAATCACAGATACAATGGCAAATCTACAGCTTATGAAAAATTAGTTGCTTTAAAATAAATATTTTGTTGTTAACCACATAAATATATATAGTAAAATAGTTTATATGTTTTCCATCTATGAAACACATCCCTCCATTGCCTTCAATTAAGGTCAGAAGTGGTTAACATGGATATACAAGAACCTTTGACTTCTGGCCACTGCTTCCTCTATGTTTTGTTCATTTCCTATTTCACTTTCTCTCCATTCCTTCTCTTCAAATACTTTCATTAGTGCCTGAATAATTCTTATCCTTCAAGCATCAACTGAGGCATCATCTCCTACATGAAGACCACCCTGTCTCCAAAGCTGGAGCTCTTTCCCTGTTGTTCCCAAGGCAGGAAATGCTCTTCTATCCCTATGCCATTAGTAATGTGTTTTCATGCCTTTCTCCCTCATTGGAATGTGAAGACTTGTGCCTTATCCATTGTTGTATTCCAAAGCACCCAGCACAGTGCTTAATACTGTATTTAATAAGAATGTACTGAATGAATGAAAGATGAAAACGCAGTACTTCTTTATATGTCTTTATCCTACTGATAAAATATGGCTTTGGGTAGTATCAGAAGGTTGTATCCTGGAAACTGGAAGAAAAAGCTTTCTTTAAGCATCCTTAGCAAAAATGCAAACGGATGTTCTCAGCTCTCTAGCTACAGATAATATGAGGGGCAGGAAGTATATTGTTTGTTTTATTTTTTTTTTAAGTTCTCAGCTGGAGTTGGCAGTACAAAGACTTTCAGGAAATAATTTTGCTATTTGTAAACTGAAGGAATGTGATATGGAAGTAAATGAGGAAGAATAAATAGAGAACAACACAATATGGCTTTATATTTTCTTTGGGGAGATAACTACACTGTAAAAGAAGGATTATGATACAAAAGGGAATAAGCCTATTAATCTTTTTCCTTATAAGATAATTCAAATCCAAAACTATTCTATACATTAAACTGTGAAATCTGCTTACCTCAGCTCTTTGAATTTTTTTGTTTAGTTTATGTGAGTTTTCCTTCTGGCTTATTCATGAACTCATGTGGTGTAGTTACCTTTCATAAGGGAATCATGGCTTGATTCCACCACCAGAAATAAACTAAATTCATATATAGTTTGGAATAAAAATGTTCAGTACTTTAAAAAGTACATATTTAGTATTAGTACTTATATGAAAATATGAAACCTTGAGAATTATTATTCATAAAATATGAATCCACCCTCCATTTAGGTGACCACAAATATGAGGACCTGAGTATTTTTTATATTTATCTTAATCTTAATGCATTTTAAGTTCTAATAATAAATACACAGAAACCTCTTTCATGTAGGCCCCTTACTGCCGAACAAACTGCTCTATACAGGAGCTGATACTGGCATCTGTAATGTCAGGAGTCATGATCTCAGGACCTTTAGGACAGGGGTCCTGTCAGAACCACCTCTCTGGCCCCAGCTCCCAGTCCAGCAACTGGAACACAGAAGAACTCAGTGAGTGAATGAAGTCTGTTCAGTGTTTGTGCACCATAATGGATTCTTTCTTGTGTCACTTTGGTATCTCACATTTAGGGTCCCTCTTGACTTCTACCTCAGGAGTAAAACATAGGTTGTTTCTAATCAATAGTTATTTTAGTCAGTTTGGGTTGCTGCAACAAATACCATAAAAACAGATCTACTTCCTACAGTTCTGGAAGCTGGGAAGTCCAAGATCTAGGCACTGGGAGACTCGATGTCTGGTGAGGGCTATTTTATGGTTCATAGATATAGTCTTATCTGTGTTTTCTCACATAGTGTAGATAGGTAGCATGGTCTCTCAAGCCTCTAATAAGGATACCAATCTCATTGATGCAGGTTCCTCCATCATGATTTCATTGAATCCTAATTATCTACCAAAGACTCTACCTCCTAATACTATCATGTTAGGGGTTAAGGTTTCAAACTTTTGAATTCTGGGGAGATGCAAGCATTTTCTTCATAATAATAGTTTTCTTTTTCTTGGTCCATTTTGTGTTCTTATAACAGAATACCACAGACTGGGAAAGTTATAAAGAAAAGAAATTTATTTCTTATAGTTATAGAGGCTGGGAAATTCAAAGTCAAGGGTTCTGCATTTAGAGAGGACCTTGATAGTGTGTCATCTGATGGCATGAGAGAAAAGGAGATGATCAAACTTGCTTTCATGACAACACACTTTGGAGATAACTAACTCATCCACAGGATAATGACATTAATTCGTTCAGGGAGGCAGACGGCTTGTGCCCTAATCACCTCTTACTAGTCCGTCCTCCCAACACTGGCATTGGGGAATAGGTTGCAACATGTGAATTTTGGCAGACACATTCAAACCATAGCAACAGTTGTGTCCCAGTGTCCTCTTCAGACTCTGGCTCCTGTTGGGGGTCACTGGGTCCATTTCTGTGACCAGTGGATCCAACATACTTAGAGAGATTCCTTCCATTTGGAACTGAGAGAGCAAATTTGATAGGGTCCCTTGGGCATGGCTCAAAGCTAAATTATGCTTTTGAGTGTGTCTCTCCTTTTCTCAGCTTTGGCTTTTCCCATGCTCAGCTGTCTGCTTCCATTCTCCTCTCTAGCCTTTGAAATAGCCTTTGCTTTCTCCATGAGAGTAGACAAGATGTGTTCTCTTGCCCTTTTCCTCTGATTCAAGGTATTCTAGTGAACTTTATTCCTTTCCCTTATACCTCTCTGGTGGCATCTTTGTGCCTCTGTTGCTCTCTCTCTTCTTAGTTCCTTCTTTCTCAGGCTCCATATCTTCTTTTCTGCTTCATCTCCATCCATTGGTGCTCCCACCAGCTCCTTTAACACTCTTCTAACTTCCACACTTCCCCTTTAAAGTCAACTGTGAGTTGCTGGTGCTTCCACCAAAGCATATTTACTTGGATTTAACACACCTTTTAATATACCTTTGATAGTTTTATAATACATCAGACATTTGCCTTTAAAAACCAATGTTCAGTTGGGCATGGTAGCACACACCAGTAATCCTAGTACTTGGGAAGCTGAGACAGGAGGACCGCAAGTTCAAGGCCAGCCTTCACAACTTAGTGAGATCCTCAGCAACTTAGCAAAACCCTGTTTCAAAATAAAAAGTGAAATAGAGATGAGGGTGTAACTCAGAGGTAGAATGAGTTCAATCTCCAGTATCACACATATAAGAAAAAAAGTCAATGTTCATATATTTCATTTGCCTTAAAAATATTTCACAAATTCTCTTTTATATTTGATCACATGTAGTTGCGATGGCTATTCTAGTGTAAGTTAGTTTCTCCTAAGACATCATCATTTTGGAAAGGGAACCTTTTATTCCCTTTGGAAAGGGTCATGTGAAGAAGGATCTCATTATCTGGGCATGGTGGTAATCCCCCAATTTGGGAGACTGAGACAGGAGGATTGCAAGTTTGCCATCAGACTCAGAAACTTAGTAAGTCCTCTGCAACTTAGTAAGACCCTGTTTTAAAATAAAAAATAAATTAGAGCTGGTGCTATAGCTCAGAGGTCGAATGATCCTACGTTCAATCCCCAGTGCCCTCCCACCCCACACAGATGAAGAAGAAGGAGGAGGAGGAGGAGAATCTCATTGAAGTGGAAAATTCAACTTTTTAAAAAATAGTTATACAGATTATGGAACAGTAATTGCTGAGTCTCAACACAATTTTCTGAGATTTAATTAATATTATAAATTAGTGTCTAAAATGCTTTATGTGTGAGTTGAAGAGAAGAGACCATTGGGTTCTTGGATAGTACAAGGATTTGTGTGTGTATAAGACACAGGTAGTTGATTACTACTGCTACATCAGAGGGTGGATGCTTTCAGAAGCAGGATTTCTGGCCAAAAGCTACATCACATACCCTTATTTTGTTTCTCAACTCTTCATCCCAAATGAATCCAAATTAATTGCACTTTTATTGATTTTATTCATTTGGCTCAGCAGGGTCATCAGAAAGGGATCATTTTTATTTTTATCTTCATTTTGAGATGTAGCTCAAGGCCATTTTTAAAATAGCACTAGATTAGTGATGTTCAAGATCTCATTCTAAAGTCTTGAGTAGTATACTGGGATTTAGAGACATCTGCAGCCAGAGCAAAGGTATATTCACGCTGCTGTTTTCTCCTCTAGGACAGTGGCAAAATGACATGGGACTGGGTTAGCCTCTATTGCATTTTCTCCTCCTAAAATATGTGTAAATGGATTTGATATCTCAAACTGCTTGGGCTCACCCAAAATTGCTCAGGCTTTCTCCATTTTCTTTCTCTCACTCTTATTGAAATACAATTGGAAAAAGAAAATAAGAAATGTTCATGTTTTTAAAACATGATATCCACCGAGTGAATGATGTTAGACCAAGCATTAAGGCCGAGAGTAGGTAAGATATGAGGAAGGCTCTGGAGAGGGCCTTGGGTACTTCAAGGAAAAAAGAATGTTTGGGGCACAGAGGCCAGAGAATACTTACTTTGTGGCTCTAAAGGAACAAAGTGATGAAAACAAAAGGGTGTTTGCTCAGGTCAGGGAGAACCTGTTTGTAGAAGAGAGGGAAGGAAAGGGAGAGGGAGAGAGAGAGAGAATGGATTAGGATGTTAATGCATAGAGAAAGAAGCATCAGAACTGATGGGATTTTCCCTCTTTTTTTTTTTTTTTTTTTTTTTTTTGTTTGTTTGTTTTTGCAGTACTGGGGATAGAACCCAGGGACATTCTACCTCCGAGCTACACCCCCAGCCCTATTTTTAATTCTTTTTTAAAATTTCAAAACAGGGTCTCACTAAGTTGCGGAGGGCCTCACGAAGTAGCTGAGGATGGCCACGAACCCGGGTCCTTCAGTCTCAGCCTCCTAAGTACAAGTACTGGGATTACAAGCATGTACCACCATGCCAGGCTCCTCCTTTGTTTTTGATTTAAGTAAATGGGAACTGACATTTCAAGTAAAGGCAGAAGGCAGACCACAGTGACAGAGCCAGCAAAGATGTTAAAACTAGCGCCATCTACCTCTGTGACTGTCCGGGTAGCACCTCAGTTATTACAGGCTCTCCTTCAGGTTGGGCTCCTTAGACTATACTGAAATGAAGACTTATGTGAATATTGGGAAGTATTCCCAGAGAAAACTAACAGTAGAATTGGGAAGTGGGATTTGGAAGGGAAAAGGAGGTTGAGCAGGGAGGTAGCAAGCACAATTGTTCAGAGGGCAATTTTGAAGGCTAGCTATGCCTCAGAATGGTCCAGTTAAGGACAAGAAAGCTGCAGTGTTTATACTTCTATACCTGTGGTTCTTAACCCAGGATGAATTGCCCTTCAGGGAAGATTTAACAATGTGTGGAGATGTTTTGGTTGTCCCGCTGGGGCCAAGTCGATATTGGTGCCCACTGGGGAGGGGCCAGGGATGCTGTTAAACATCTTATAAATTCTACAGTGTGAAGGACAGTATCCCCTCCCACCCAATTAATAATTATGTGGCCCAAAGTGTCAACAGTGCGGAGGGTGAGGAACCCTGGTCTACATCTGTCAGTGAGTCAGAGCTACCATCAGGATAGGGCCCTGCAAAGTGATTATAGTGGTTTTGATGAGGTAGAGTAGAAGGAATAAAAATTTAGACAGAAAGGAGACATTGGGAAGGAAAGGAAAAATATAGTTTTAAAATCTGAAGAGTTCATAAGCTAACTCCACCCTATAGGGTGTGCCCAGGTCTTAGGCAGAAGTCTTATCCAGGCCCACACCTTTAATCCCCTGAATCCCTGCCCCCACCTGGGATTCCTAAGGACAAAGATCAGACCTCAGCGACCACCCATTTTTGAAACCTGAGAAAGGGAGGTCCAGACTTCTTCTGTGCCCACCCCTTCTTTGGAATGACCACCTATTGACCACCTATAGAGATCCAAACATTATCTGTGCCAACCCCCTTTTGGAAGTTTATATAAGGACTGAAAAAGACTGCAAAGCTCTCTCTTGCCCTCCTGCTCCCGTGGCCCAGAAGACCTCCGCTTACCCCCACCCCCACCCCAGTCCCTTGTTTTCCTGAATAAATTCCTGCCTTTTGTTCCTGACTGGCACGTGTTAAAATTCTTTTTGTCAGGAGGCCAAGGACCCACGAGTGAGACCGTGTTATACCACGACAGTTTGAGGGCAGCAGGTGCATGGATGTGCCCTGGCATCTGTGAGCATGGAAGTCATGAAGGAATTGACAGAGCACAAGGGAGCACAGACAGAATGTTACCCCGAAGGCTGGTGAGTCCCTGATGTGTTTACTTTAAAGCAAAATCTCCATCTTTCCCAAACTCATGACCAACTCTATCTCAACAGTTATCTGGTTAGTAGCTATCAGGATTGTAAACACTTTCTTCATTTATCTCATTGTGTACAGAGGAATAAAAAAAATTGAGCAGTATCATTTGGTTGGCTACATCACTAGAATGATTTCCCTCAAAGCCAAGGTGAAATGGTCTTTGACATTTCCTTTCTGACTTAAATAATGAGCCACATTTTCAACTCATCTTTTGTTCCGAGGCCAGCCCAGTAGCTCTTGGAAGTATTCTAAATTGATACTCAGTAGCTTTCTAAGGTCATTTAAATTCCTAATGAAAAGTCACTCAAGGCCATAGTACAAAATAAATACATTGCTATTGATCACGCAATGAGATATTAGGCTAATATAATAAGACTTCTCCCTGAGATGTACTTAATTCACTAATATTATCATTTCTCAGCCATCATAGATCCTGCTGGTTTTTCAGGGCCTAACTATAGTCATCTCCAATTGCGATTGCCCGACTCCATGTTGCCACCTGGCTATTCCAGGACACCCCAACCACGTTAAACTTCCTCTCCCTGTCGGCAAAGTACAGTGACAGAATGAGGATTCATTACTCTTGAAATGACCCTTTCTACAATATCCACTTTTTATCTCCTTAATCAGCAAAGTAGTACTCTGAGGACTGGCAGGTTCACTGCCTGGAGGCACATTTATTACCGAGACACAAGCTGAATAATTGTGTATTTACCAACTTCAATTTAACCTCACAACTTGCCTGTCTCTCACGACAAGGTGAGCAATAAGACCGGATTGCCCCTCTGTCCAGAGCTCATCAATAACTATTCTTTCTCAACCCAAACTACTATTCCCGTTGCCGCCCTTGCACATAGGAGTTGATATGCTTTAGTGTGTGTGGCTTTTATCTTCGAAAGAAGAAGTTTTGGTTGCCTTGTTCAAAGCTTTACATTTTAACTGAAAATACAGTAAAGGAAGGTGGAATTTCCTTTTTGCCTCCCAGGAAAAAATGCATGTTGGTGTGCAAAGAAAAAAGGGCTTTATTTATTTCTTTTTATGGAAGAGATGGCTAACTGCATGCTCCAGACCAACATTCCATTTGCCTCAGATGAAATGTACAATAAAAATTTATAGTACAAATTTAATAAAAATGTTAAAAATGTGTATGCTTTTTGATCTAGCAATTCCTAAAGAACTAATAGAAGAGTGCAGAGACATAAGTATAGGCGGATTTATGGTAGCATTATTCTCTCTGAAAAAAAAGTTAAATAACTGATGTGTCCATTAATATGTAATTATGGTAAACTCATATAGTTAAATTAAAAGGATAAGACAGGTGTATAGATACCGACATGGAGAAATGTCAATGAAACATTAAAGTGAAAAAATATTTTTTGAAAAATGAGAGGGTTCTATGAAATCCATTACATATTGTTAATGGAAAAAAGCAAGTTGCAAACTAATATGTATGGTATGTTCCCCTATTGTAAATATACATGTAAATAACATGTATGTATATATATTGTGTATGTGTATAGTTGTGCCTGTAGAAATATGAAAAGTTCTGTAAGATGAACACCAAACTTTAATAGTGTTACTCAGAGTTTAGAGTTGGAGGGAAGATTATTGGTGTGATTATGGGCAATTTTATTATATTTTATGCATACATACATACATACATACATACATAATGCCTAAATGAGATATGCATACAAAAACAAAATTGGACAGTGTCTGAAATTAGAAAATTAGGTGTTAAATAAACAAATTAACTGTGTAAGTTGGGTTTTCATTAAAATTTTGTTACACATATACAAGATATCAAAATACATTGACAGGATCGACATGGGAACTTAATGCATTTGCTCAACTCCATAATTCTTTCCTTTTAAACCTACGCACCACTAATACATGGTGATACTGTTAAGGGAGGCCCAAGTGTGCTGTCCATGATGGAGGGATGATGAGCGCTCACACTTCCCCAGGGCTTACTATCTCAGAGGCAGCACGGATCCCAGTGGTTAATTGCTACAACAACCCTATGAAGTGTTACAGATGAGCAAACGGAGACACAGTGAGGTTATCTTGCTGAACCAATAAGGAGAGCCAGAATTTGAATCTAAGCAGTCTGATTTAAGTTTACTTGAGAGATTTATTAAATGATTACAGAATCCAAAGTAAATTCAGTGTGTTGGGTCATACGATGTAATGTAAAAATCATACCTGGGCCTGGGATGTCACCAAGTCCAGACCTGACCATTACTGCAGACCCTCTTGCTTGTTTAAGCAGCAATGGACAACCAGAGTCAAAGCTCCTGCTAGAAACTCAGGACGACTAAGGACAATGTGTCAACACTACAAACATCATCATCTACCCACTCTTTAGCGAAACAGTTTCAGTGAAACCTTTCACTTTTATTTGTCCTGGCGGAGGCAGTCTTTAGCAGCATGGAAGGTGACTAAAATTTAGGAAGACTAGGGTCAAGCATTCCAGTTGAAGAATGAACCCAGGAAGCTCTGTCATTGCTCTAATCAACATTCTTTTTGTCAGCAACAACCCTAGATTGCAAGAGACTTTTTTTTTTTTAATTTTTATTCTACAAATTCCCCTCAGCATCAAAGTCCTAAAGGATGCATGGGATTCTGCAGTCAGCCTGCTGGGCTTAACTGTTCTGGTCAGAGCCAAAGGAGGCGCCCTTCAGCCATTCATCTCACAAAGTGTGGAGAGGAACCACTCGGCTCAGGGCTTTACTTTTCTTTTTCGAAGGGCAGTGCAAACACACCTCTGAAAAGGCTTTCGTAGTCCCCCACTGTGAGTAGAATTTCTGTAACTCTAAGGCTTGTGGGGGCAGACCATACAAAACACCATTTTTCTTCACACTTCTATTCTTCTAAACTGCTGAGAAGACTTAATAAAAGCCTGTAGGTGGTTATATGAACTGAATTGAAAAGGGGAGCTTAAAGAGAGCCTTTCTCTTATTAACCATTTGATGATCAACACCACACTGGTGTTTATTTTGTATTCCAACAATGTAGGTATTTGTGAATTTTATCTACATTTTGAGGAATATAATTAATGCAACTTGGTGAAAGCAGAGTGAAGGTTAGTAAAACAAACAACATAGGCATACCATTCCATAATATTGGTTGCTAATTTGATGCCTTCTATGAAATGACTGTGTCCCCTGTCCCCCTGAACTTCCTATGTGGAAACCCTCACCCCGATGTGATGGTGTTTGGAGATGGGAAAGTGCTTAGGTTTAGATGAGGTCATGAGGGTAGCACTTTCATGATGGGAATAGTGTCCGAGAGACACTGGAAATACTGCCTTCATTTTGTCTTTCCATCTGCACACACTGAGGAAAGGCCATGTGAGCACACAGTGAGAAGGTGGCTATCTGTAACCCAACAAGAGAGTTCTCACCATAATCCATTCTGCTGGCTCCTTGTTTTTGGTCTTATAGTCTCCAGAAATGTGAGGAATAAATTCTCATTGCTTAAGCCACTCCAATCTATGACATTTTTTTTTTTTTTTTAATGGCAGTCTGAGCTGACTTAGATACTACCATGGTAATTTAGGCACATTTCTACCTGTTGAATTAACATTTAACCAGTACTTTCCTAATGATGCTAAGAAGGATTTATTTTCTTCTCTGATAAACCAGTTTGAAAAACAGACCTGTATTGCAATGTCAATATAACAATAGATTTGTGACCCAGTGTAGGAGGGCTTTACATATATATCCTCTATTTAAAAAGTGCACTTCTCTTTTGTGTGCAGATTACCTTAAATATTTCAATGCATCTTAGTTTTCTATTTCAATTTGTCTATGTATTTTGACATATATGGTCCACAGCAGATTGTCTAAAAACAGAAAATTGTTTTTAATAAAAATTTGAAAACCCTGAAAAAATGTTCTCAGATCTTCACAGATATTGTTAATTTTGTTACTAGAGAATGAAAACAAAGATACTTTGAACTTGTGGGATAAAAAAAAAACCCACCTAAAAATGTACTGGAGAGAAGATAAAAGATGAACCAGAAGACAAAAACATTTGAACAAAATAAAACTATATAAATTCAAATATCCAATTCTTATAAGGATTAATAAACTGATAACCTTTTTTAGGATGTTTAGGTATAAAATAGTGCAAGCACAAATGTATAATACCATGAACAAGAGAGGTGGCATGAATACAGATTCAAGAGCATTTGAAAATATTACACTCAATTCGACAGCCACAAATTTGAATATCTAATCACTTCCTAGCAAAATACTAACCACAAAAATCAACTCAACAAGAAGTAGAACACTTGAATTGTTTGATCAATGGAGCAGAGGTTGAATATGAGTAAAGATCATTGAGAAGGGTACTATTCAACAAGATCAGTTCTGGCTGAGTTATATCTAACCTAATAGACCTGTATCTAATCTTATCAATTATAAAACCCATGCTATTTAACTTATTTGAATCTATTTAAATGATTGATGAGCCAAATGAAATTTATAAAGTCAGTATAACTATCAAAATATAATATAAGCAACATGAAAGATGATTATAGACTAAGCTCATAAAAATTTAGAAGAAAATATTTATTTATTTTTTAATTGGTACATTGTAATCATACATGCTTGTTAGGTACAAGCTGGTAAAGGCATTCATGCACACATCTCTCATTTAACCCTTCCCCGATTCTGTCCCCCTCCCTCCATCTCAAGTTCAGTTTAGTGATTGACTTTGATATGTTTGTGAAAGTACATCATGTGCATTAGGGTGTTTCCATTCCCTTCCCTTCCATCACCTTCAGTTAGGTCACCATCTTTGCTCATCTAAGGTTTCTCCTTCTTTGTCTAGATTCCCTCTTATGTCCCACTTTCTCTCTAGCTTCTGCATATTAGGGAGGGCATACGATTTTTTTACTTTTTGTGACTGACTAATCTCACTTAACATAATGTTTTCCAGTTCCATCCATTTCCCTGTAAATTTTAAAGTAGAATGTAAATAAATATTTTATATGATTAATTTCTAGAATGCAAGGATGGTTCAATATAAGAAAAAATGAATATGCAACATATTAATCAATAAATTAAGAGAAACTCATGATATAGATGATGACAGGCACTTGATAAAATTAAGCACAAATTCTTAATAAAAACAGTAAGTTAAAATAAGAATAGCAGGGAACTACGTTAATACAACAAAGATTATTTACTTTATTCATTTTAGTGCTTATATTTTTAGTATCTTTTATTTTTATGCTTTTATTGGTGCATTATAGTCTCACATCGAAGTGTAGTTCACAATGGTAGTGACATACATGAACAATGCATGTGTTGTTCTTCACCCAGCTCCCTCTCATCTCCTGCCCCTTCTGTATACAGGATATTGAGACTGACATTGATATTCTCATGTATGTACACAATGGTGATGGAAGTGTTTCCTTCATTGATCCTTCCTCTCTACCTTCCTTCCCCTAGAGCACCTCCCTGGCTCCACTTGAGTTTCTCCTCCACTATCTGAAGTTCCTCTGGTATCCCAATTACTTCCTAGCTTCCACATATGAGAGAAAACATATGATCCTTCAGTTTCTGTGACTGGCTAATCTCTCTTAACATAAGGCTCTCCAGATCCTTCCATTTTCCTGCAAATTACATTATTATGTCCTCCTTTATTGCTGAGTAGAATTCCATTGTGTGTATTTCCCATAAATTTGTAATCCATTCATCTGTTGATGGATAGTTAGGTTGGTTCCATAGTTTGACTATTGCAAATTATGCTGCTATAAACATGAATATGCATATATTACTATAATATTCTGATTTAAGTCCCTTTGGAAAGACACCCAGGAGTTGTATAATTGGATCATATGGTGGATCCATTCCCAATTTTCTGAGGAATCTCCACACTGATCTCCATAGTGGCTGCACTAATTTGCAATCCCACCAACACTGTAGAAGACTTCCTATTTTCCCACATCCTCAGCAGCATTTATTATTGTTTGATTTCTTAACCCCATTCTGATTTGGGTTGGATGGAATCACAGTGTAGTTTTGATTTGCATCTCTCTGATTGCTAATGATGTTGAACATTTTTTCATGTACTTATTGACCATTTGTATCTCTTGTTTTGTGAAGTATTTAGTTCAATTGCCCATTTTTTGATTGGGTTATTTGATTTTTTTAGTGTTAAGTCTTTAAAGTACTTTGTATATTCTAGATATTAGTCTTCTATCAGAGAGATAGCTGACAAAGATCTTTTTCCATTCTGTAGGCTCTCTTAAGACTCTTGATGGCTTCTTTTGAAGAACAGAAAATTTTTAGTTTAATTGCTTCCCATTAATTCTCGTTTTAGTTTCCTGAGCTCTGGGGGTCTTATTGAGGAAGTTTCTACCTGTGCTTATATGTTGGAGCATTGGACCTATATGCCCTCCTTTAGTAACTTCAGAGTCTCTGGTCTAATTTCCAGGTCTTTGATCCATCTTGACTGACTCTTGTGCAGAGGTAGGGATTTAATTTCATTTCTCTACAAATGGATAACCAATTTTCCCAACAAAACTTGTTGAAAAGGCTATCTTTTCTCCAATGTATGTGTTTGGCAACTTTGTCGAAAATCAATTGGCTGTAAGTGTGTAGATTTGTTTCTTTATCTTCTATTCTGTTCCATTGGTTTATATGTTTTTGTGCCAATATGATGCTGTTTTTATTACTATAACTCTGTAGTATAATTTGAAGTTAGGGATTGTGGTGTCTCTTGCAAGGTTCTTATTGTTCAGAATTGCTTTGGCTATTCTAGGTCTTTTGTTTCTCTGCATGAAATTTAGGACTGATTTGTTTAGGTCTGTGAAGAATGACATTGGTATTTTGATAGCAATTGCACTGACTTTGTAGATTTATTTTGGTAGAATGGTCATCTTGATAATATTTATTCTGTCTATCCAAGAGCATGGCAGATCTTTCTGCCTTCTAAGATCTTCAATTTCTTTCTTTGGTATTTCATAATTTTCATTGTAGAGGTCTTTATCTCTTGGATAGATTTATTCTTAGGTATTTTATTGTTTTTGAGGATATTGTGAATGGAATTGATTTCTATTTCAGTGAATTCACAGTTGGCATATAGAAAAGCTACTGATTTTTTAAAGATTAATTTTGTAATGTGTTACTTTGCAGAATTTGTTAATCAACTCCAAAAGTTTTTTGGTTGAGTTTTTTTGTCATCTAAATATAGGATCATTTCATAATGCAAACAGAGATATTTCCAGCTCTTCTTTTCCCCTTGTCTTCTTCCTGATTTTAAAGGGAATTCTCACAGTTTTTCTTCATTCAATATGACGTTGGCTTTGGGTTTATTGTATATTGCCTTAATGATGTTGAGGTAAATTCCTTCTATTCTGATTTTCTGCAGTGTTTTTTGTTTTTTTTAAACATGAATAGGTGTTGGATTTTGTCAAATAATTTTTCAGCATCTACTGAGATGATATTGTGATTTTTGTCCTTACATCTATCTACGTGGTGAATGACATGTATTGATTTGCATGTGTTGAACCAGCCTTGCATCCTTGGGATGAAACCAACTTTGTCCTGGTATAAAATTTTCTTGATATGATTTTGAAGGTACATCACCAGTACTTTGTTTTAAATTTTTGCACCTATGTCCCTCAAAGATATTGGTCTGTAATTTTCTGTTCTTGAGGAATCTTTATTTGGTTTTGATATTAAGGTGATACTGGCCTCATAGAAGGAGTTTGGAAGGATTTCATCTCTTTAAATTTCATGGAATAACTTGTGAATTATTTGGTTTAGTTCTTCTGTAAAGGTTTTATAGAATTCAGCTGGAATAAATGAGAAATGTGTGCATATATGCCTTTTCTTTGATGGAAGGAATTTTCTTTGATGGAAAGATTTTTATTGCTGTTTTGATCTCTTTGCTTGCTATTGGTCAGTTTAGGTTTTTTATATCTTCTTGGTTCGATTTAGATATGTTATATGTGTCTAGAAATCTGTCTATTCCATCTTTTCCAGTTTTGTGGAGTATAAATTTTTAAAATAGTTTCTGATGATATTCTGGATTTTCCCACAGTGTGTGGTGATGTCTCCTTTTTCATTTTTGATTTAGGTTAAATTTTTCTTTCTGTTGGTTAGGTTGGCTAAGAGTTTATTAATTGTGTTAACTTTTTCAAAGAACCAGCTTTTTGTTTTGTTGATCTTTTGTATTTTTTTGTTCTCTATTTCATTGATTTCTGTTGTGATTTAAATTATCTCCTGCCTTCTACTGGCTTTGGGATGAATCTGTTCCTGTTTTATGAGGTACTTGACGTGTGTCATTAGGTTGTTTATTTGGTGACTTTTTGTTTTTCTTTTTTTTTTACTGCTTAATTCCATTTACATGAAGTTTTATTTATTTTTATTTTTTATAATAATTGGTGCATTGTAATCATACATCTTTGTTAGGTACAAGTTGATAAAGGCATATATGCACACATTTCTCATTTAACCCCTTCCTCAATTCCCACCCCACTCCCTCGCCCTCCCTCCTCAAGTTCAGTTCAGTGATTGACCTTGATATATTTGTGAAAGTACATCATGTGCATTAGGGTGTACCCCTACCCCCCATCCATCCCCTTCAGTTAAGTCAACTTCTTTGATTATCTGGGGTTTTTCCTTTTTCATCTGGAGACCCTCTTATGCCCCATCTTCTCCCTAGCATCTGCATATTAGGGAGAACATATGCTTTTTTACTCTTTGTGACTGACTAATTTCACTTAACATAATGTTTTCAGTTGCATCCATTTCCCTGCAAATAACATGATTTTGTTCTTCTTTATGGCTAATACATTGTTGGTGGGATTGCAAATTCGTGCAACCACTTTGGAAAACAGTATGGAGGATCCTCAGACGAATGGGAATGAACCTACCATATGATCCAGCAATACCACTTCTGGGTATCTACCCAAAGTATGGAACCCAAACTATCAGACCGATGCATGTGTATCTATGTTTATAGCTGCACAATTCACAATTGCCAAACTATGGAACAGCCAAGATGTCCATCAACAGATGAATGGATTACAAAACTATGGGATATGTACACTTTCTGTTTTTCTTATGCGGGCATTTGGTACTATAAATTTTCCTCTTAAAAGCACCTTCAAAGTGTCCCATAGGTTTTGGTATGTCGTGTCTCTATTTTTATTTAATTCTAGGAATTTTTTATTTCTCCCCTTATTTCTTCTCTGATCCAGTCCTTATTCAAAAGTGTATCATTCTGTTTCCATGTATTTATGTAATTTCTTTTGGTCTTCCTCTTGTTGATTTCTACTTTCATTCTATTATCTGAAAAGAAGCAAGGACTTATATTACATTTAAAAAATTTTTTTCTGGTACTTGCTTTGTGGTCCAGAATGTGGTCTATTTTGGAAAAGGTTTCATGAGCAGCTAAGAAGAATGTGTATTCAGCTCTTGTTGGTTGGAAAATTCTATGTATGTCTATTAGGTCCATTTGGTTTATAATGTTCTTTAGGTCTGAAGAGTCTTTATCATGTTTTGCCTGGAAAATAGATCTAGTGGTGTGCTGAAGTCTCCAAATATTATTGTGTTTGGGTCTGTTTGAGACCTAATTTTAGAAGAGTTTATTTTATAAAAGTGGGTGCACCCATATTTGGAGCATAAATTTTTACTATCATTACATCTTCTTGAATTATTCCTTTTGTTAGTGAGAAGTGACTCACTTCATCTCTTCTGATAACTTTTATCTTCAAGTCTGCTTTGTCAAATATGAGCATTGCCACTCTGCTTGTCCATTTGCATGGCATATTTTTCTATCCTTTAACCTTTAGCCTATGGATATCTTTGCCTATAAGGTGTGTTTCTGGCAAGCAGCATATAGTTGGGCTATGTTCTTTAATCCACAATGCCAGTCTATACCTTCTAATTGGGGAGTTTAGGCCTTTGACATTCAATGTTATTATTGAGAGATGATTTCTGCTTCCTGTCATTTTGAGTTCTGTTTTCTCTTTGACATAGTGTTATTTTTCCTTCACTTAGTTTCTCATCTAGTAGAATTCACCCCTTCTCTGTTTCTGATATTTATTGGTTTTTTTCTTTGTGTCTTATTGAATTATTTTATGTAGCGCTGGCTTGGTAGTCATGAATCCTTTTAGTTTCTGCTTGTCTTGGAAAGTTTTATTTCTTCATCAATTTTTTTTTTCTGTACTGAGGATTGAACCCAGGGGCATTCTACCTCCAAGCTACACCTCCAGTCCTGTTTTTTGTTTTTTATTTTGAAGCAGGGTCTCACTAAGTTGCAGAGAGCCTCACTAAGTAGCTGAGGGCTGTGAACCTGGATCCTCCAGTCTCAGTCTCCCAAGCACTGGGATTACAAGTGTGAGTCACCATGCCCAGCTTCTTCATCAATTTTGAATGATATCTTTGCTGGGTATAGCAGTCTTGGTTGGAAGTTGTTCTCTTTCAGGGTTTGGAGTACATCATACCTGTTCCTCCTGGCTTTCATGACTCGGGGTGAGAGTCTGGAGTGATTCTTATTGTTTTGTCCCTGAATGTCACCCATTCTTTTGTTCTCGATGCATTTAGGATTCTTTCCTTGGCCTTTATGTTAGTCATTTTGATTATTGTGTGGTGTGGAAAGGTTCTTTGATCTTGTCTTGTTGGTGTTCTGAATGTCTCCTGTACGTGGATGTCCAACTCTTTTTCTCTGTTTGGGTAATTCTCTGATATTATTTCTTTGAAGAGGTTTGTAATACCCTTGATTTATGCTTGCATACCTTTTTCAATGCCTGTGATTAATAAGTTAAGACATTTCAAGTTATCCCATATTTCTTGGATGTTCTGGTTGTTTTATCATATCGTCTTCTCTATATTGTTGATTGAGTGGTCAGTTTTGAATGAGCTGACTTCCAAGAGTGAGACTCTATTTTCCATGTGATCTAGTCTGCCAGATATGGTTTCTTTCTTTCTTTTTTTTTTTTTGCGGTACTGGGGCTTGAACTCAGGGGCATTCTACCTCCAAGCTATACCCCCAGCCCTATTTTTTATTCTTTATTTTGAAACCGGGTCTCACTAAGTTGGGGAGTGCCTCACTAGGTAGCTGAGGCTGGCCTCGAACCCGGCTCCTCCGGTCTCAGCCTCCCGAATGCTGGGATTACAAGCGTGCGCCACCACGCCCGGCTTCAGATATGGTTTCTATTGAGGTTTTAATCCACTTATTGTCTCCTTCATTTCGTTCCAAGCCTCTTTTTGATTTTTACTTAGGGACTCAATTTCTCTATTCATATGTTCTTTCATTTCTGTACACGTTATCTGATTTCATTTATGATATCTTTGATCATATTGCAAACCATAATTTTGAATTCTCCTCATATTTTCTGCAGGTCAGTATTGGTGATCTCCCTTGTTGAGTTGTGAGAGTGTATTGTTTCCTTATTGGTCTTCATTCTCATGATATTAGAATTCTCATGTTTGCATTTCTGTTGTCTTGGCATCCTATTCCTCTTTGTGTGAGACTCCTATGTCTATTTGATATCCCTTTACAATAAGGCCTATGCTGGGTCATATATTTGCCTTAGTAAACCTTTCTCATATAATCAGACTTTTGACTTTGTCACCCAGAACCTCCTTAACGAGATATAATTCTTTGTCAGTGCAGGCAAACAGGAGTCTCTGATTGGCTACAGGCTACCATGCTCTCCAGGTCCAAACTCATCAGGGCCAAAGACTATCATGTTCTTTCAGAACCTGCATCTTGCTGATTGTGATTTGATGCCCACAGATACCAGCACTGCTATGCTGGTTGCCAATCCGTGAAACACTGCAGACTGCTCACCTCTGGTTTCTGTGGTTACTGGGCCTAAGATCATCAGGGCCAGAAATTACTATGTTCTGAGCTTGTGGCTCAGCTGGCTGAGCTTTGATGGCTCAGAGACACCATCACTGATCTGCTGATTGAGATCACGTGAACCCTATCAGTCACTGCATGTGTGATCACTAGGAACAAAATATGCTGGCAGAGAGAATATTGTATTCCCAGTTTGTACCTGTGATCACATGAACCCCTGCTAGCCCCTGGCCTCCCTGTTTTCAGGGTCCAAGCTTGACAGGGAGAGATTGTGCTGTTCTGAGCCTAGGGTTTAGGTGGCTCAGTTATTTATCCCCAGGGACACTGCTGGTGCTCTGGGCAGCAGCTATGATCATGTGAGAATTTGGTGACCTCCAGCCTTCATGTTTCTGATGATCAAACACTGCTGGGTGTGAGTTTATAGACTTCTGAGCCTGCAGCATAGTTGGGTGGGTTATTTCATTCCATAGACACTACTGCTGGCAGTCCTGTGGTGATTGCTGGAGACCTCGCAAGGGTCTGCCAGAGTACCAACCCTAGGTTCTGCCTGCCCAGGTGTTCTTAGGGACTATCTGCTAATTCAAATTTCTGCTGTGTCTGATTGTAGTCCTTGCCTCCATCTTTGCAGCGATTATTTTCCAACTCATAGACCCCATGGGTCTGTTGGTGCCATGTAAGTCCTTGTAGCCTGGAGGCTACCACTGTGACAGTTTGTAAATTCATGGTCTTGACAAGTACTGCTCAGCTCCATGCAGGAAGGGGTGAGTTCAGGTACAGCCACAGGAGTTCTCTGGGAGATTTGGCTGGTAGGTTTGTAGATTCATAGTGGTCTTTATGAGGAGGGATGTAGTGACTAGAGTCCCTTCAGGAAGGTCCTGTCATTTCTCGGTCTGAGGTCAGCTGCAGCTGCAGCCATAGGAGTTCTCTGGGTGGTTTGGCTGGGCAGTCTGGGGAGTTGCAGTTTTGAGGTATTCGAGCATGGGGAGAAGAATGTGATTGCTTATGATGATGGTTTTCTGCAAGTACTGCCTCAACAATAGTCTGCTTCTTTTTTGATGGAGTTGGTCTCTAAAAGGGGCCAGGTCGCAGCAATCACCAGCCCTGGCCATGGGCTTGCCAAAATCAACTATTTAGTTTTTTTATTATGGTAAAATAAATGCTGTATTACAAGAAAAAATAATTTCAGTATGAAATTCAAAGTACATATAAAAATAGGTAAGGTCACCTAAGAAAACCCAGTTTAAGTTTTAATTTCAGATAACGATTTACTTTTAAAAAGCAATTAGTAAACAATAAACCTGCTTCAATTAAAATCAGCAACTGGACAGAGATGCTGGCTGTTACTCTTATATAGGTTAATCTTGGAGGATTTTGGTAATGCAACAAGAGGGAAGAATAAAATAATTACTGTAAATAATAAAAGTAGATTGAATTAATTTTTGGTAATATGACTATATACTCAGACAATGTAAGAAGCAATATTAAAATAACCTACTTGTATTAATAATTTCACAAATTGACTAGATATACAAAAATTTTTAAAAGCAATAGCTTTCTTTATTCCTAAAATTGAAACCTAAAAAGAAAAATGAGAAAAATATTCTATTTATATTAGTAATATAACAATAAAATATTAAGAAGCATCTTTAACAAGTAGGGCCAGGACCTATATTAAGTGGCCATAAAGGGATCATGGAAACAACAAGATGACAGAAGAGGAGCTTTATGCCATCACTCCTCTATAGAACCATCACTCCTCTATAGAACTTGACAATTATCTACAGACAACAGTAACTTTGTGAGAATCTAGAAGTCTAGTGGATGAATTTTAGTTCAGGGAAAAAAAAATCTAAAAATAGACACATTGAAGAGAATAAGAATAGTTTCACTGTACAAGTCCCCTTTCCTGCACTGAGTACTGCTCACTGTCAAAAGAAAACCCCTCAAGACTTGTTTTCCCCCATCCAGAAAAGTGAAAGCAGAATGTATGAAAGCCTGACTCCCTCAACTGTGTGGGAATCTACAAGAAATTCTTTCTCCCCACAGCAGAGTTCTGAGGTAACCGGCATGGCTGAATGACTGCAAGAAGCCAGAAGCAGAGAAGATTTGCCACAGACCCTACTAACTGCTCTGTGGATTCCATCAGGAAACATTCAGAGTTGCTTGGGATATTTGGCCTGAGGACCCCCTTAACTGACACAAGAACAATCCAAATGCTCTCCACGCTTACCACTTCTCTTTCTCCAAAGGGAACTCCTTGAGCATGACCTGCAGACATCAAGTGCAAGTGTCTCACACAGACAACTGGCTTGACACTGTGGAATTGAGAAGGCACAGACTTAGGCACTTAAGGCATTGCTTTAGGTCAAACAAACAGAATATCTCAGCAACTAACCTGGTTTTGCTGTGTCAAAACAATGCATTCTACATTAAACATTCCCCTCTCCAACATCCAAGATAAAAAAAAGAAGGTAGAAATAGATGCATCCATAGAAAATGTCTAAGGGTCTCAGAATATCTACCTGGCATGACTGTTAAAGGTGTTTCTCTCCCAAAGCCAGTCAGTAAAGACTGGAGAAAGTGACCATCTCTTTAAATGCAAAGACACCAACACAAGACTTCAAGGAACATTAAAAATCAAGAAAACACTGTACCACCAAGAGAACATAATACGATTCCAGAAATTGGCCTAGAAATAAAGATCCAAGAATTGCCCAACAAAGAATTTATAATAATTGTTTTAAACTCATTTAAGCTACAAGGCAAGACATATAGATAATTCATTGAAATCAGGAAGAATACATAGAAGATGAGAAGAGATATAATTAATAAAAATGAACCAAACAGAACTTCTGGAGCTGAAGAATAACTGAATGAAATGAAAAATGCAATAGAGAATGTAAAAAACAGACATGACCAGAGGAAATGACTTAAAGATAGATCATTTGAAAATATTCATTCAAAGGAGGAAAAAAAAAAGAATGAAGAAAGCCTATGAGACTTATGGGGCACCATAGAGCTAACATTTTTATTATGGAAATTTAAGAATAAGAAGACAAAAGGAAAGAAAATTAAAAATAAATGGGGAAAAACTTCTCAAATCTTGGCAGAGATCTGAGAATCCATGTACATAAAATTCAGAGATTTCCAAACTCAATCCAAAAAAGACTTCACCAAAAAAAGATTAAAATCAAACTGCCAAAAATTAAGTAAGGCTCGGTGTGATAGCGCATGCCTATCATGCTAGCACTTGGGAGGCTGAGATAGGAGGATCGAGGCCAGTGAAGACCTGCAGCAACTTAGCAAGACCCCTAAAAAAATTAAGTAAAAGAAAGAATTTTGAAAGCACCAAGAGAAAAGAGACTCATCATATAAAAAAGAACACCTTGGTAAATCTTAATAAACCTACCCACTAATAAGGTTTACCAGTGAGTTTCTCAGCAGATATAGTGTACAGATTCAATGCACCCTTATTAAAATCCCAAAGACAATTTTCATAAGTTTAGAAAAGACAATCCTAAAGTTCTTCTGAAACCATGAAAGACTTCAAATAGTGAAAGCAATCTTGAGCCAGAAAAACAAAGCTGAAGGCAAAACACTTTCTGATTTCAAATTATATTACAAACTGATAATAATCAACACAATATTATAGTGGAACAAATGCAGTCACCTAGATCAATGGAATAAAACCGAAGAAGAAGAAACAAACACATGCATTTACAGTCACAAAATCTCTGACAAACCTGCCAAGAATGGACAATGGGGAGACAATAATCTCTTCAATAAATGGTTTGGGTGAAAATGGTTACACACATGCAGAAGAATAAAATTTGGTCTTTATCTCATATCATCACAGGGAACTACAAGTGGATTTAAGACTTAAACATCAGTCCTGAAGCTATCAAACTTCTTTAAGAAAACAGAAGAAAAGCTCCATGACATTGGTTTGGGCAATGATTTTTGGATATGGCACCAAAAGTACAAGTGGCAAAAGCAAAAGTTAATAAATGAAACTGTGTTAAACTAAAAAGTTTCTGCATAGCAAAGGAAATAATCAGTAATTTGAAAAGGCAACCTATGAAATGGAAGAAAATATTTGCAAGCGATATGTCTCATGAGTGTTATAATATATTACATTCACAATATATAAGAAATGCAAACAACTCAACAGCAGAACAAAAACAAAACAAAATGAGCCTCTCAACTAAAATAAAATTGGCAAAGGACCTGAGGAGACATTTCTCAGAAATATACAAGTGGTCAATGGGTATATGAAAAAAAATAAGCTCATCCTCACTAATCATTAGGGAAATGCAATTAGCATCACAAAGAAGCACCTATACACCTGTGCTCTAGATATAGTTTTTGTGGTGCTAGGGATTAACGCTTGGCCTTGCACATATGAGGCAAATACTCTACCATTGAGCTACAGTCCCTGTCTCTGTACTCCTGTGTTGACTGCAGCATTATTCACAATAGCTGAGATATGGAAACAACCTAAGTGTCCACCAACAGATGAATAAACAAAGAAAACGTGGTGTACACACAAAAATATTATTTATCCTTAAAAAGAAAGAATCCTATCATTTGCATCATTATGAATAAACCTGTAGGGTATTATACTAAATGGAATAAACCAGAAATAAAAACAGAAAGTCAAATACTGCATGGTCTCACTTGCATGTGGAATTTAAAAAAGTGAAACTAATAGAAGCAAAGAGTAGAATGGTGGTTGCCAGGGCCTGAGGGCAGGTGGAATAAGTGAGGATATGTTGGTCAAAGGGTACATACTTTCAGTTATAAGTTAAATAAGTACAGGAGACCTAACATACAGCATTGTGACTATAGCTAATAATGTACTGTGTACTCGATATTTGCTATGAGAGTAAATCTGAAATATTCCCACCACACACACATAAGTGTGTGATACATTGGATATGTTAATTAGCATTGTTGGCAAAAGTTCAATATTTCTCAGTCATTGATTCAGTAAGTATTAATCAGAATTAATATTTTGTTGTTGGAATAACCTAGTCATGTTTAAACATTTTTGGCACTTCACTATTTATGTAATCCTTATCTGACGGTTCTGTCTCAGGCTTCAAAAAGACTTTTATTTCCTTCTCCTACTTAAGCATAGTTTTTCTATGAATGTTATTAGCCATGACTTCAGCATAATACAAGTTTCTATAATATTTATATCTAAAAGATAAGCTATCTCTAGAACAAAACTTTTATAAAGCAATTTCTACCTATAGATTTGGTTCTATCACTATTATGAGATAAATGGTGGAAAAATGTGTTCATGGTCAACCTATCAGTGAAGTTGAGTCAGTGACACATGGCCACTCCATTCTACAGAACAGTGCTGAACTCTACAATGGCCCAAAGAAAACCAGCCTTGCAAATGTTTAATTTGTGTGCTACAGAAAAAGAATACGAATTGATTATTTTTAGCTACTATTTTGTGCCAGACACTGTTCTAAGTGCTTTTTGTTTTGTGAATAAATTAAATCCTCTAAATCACCTATGTAATTGAGGCTTCTAGCACCTCCACCGTATAGGATACAAAAACTCTGAATCATAGGGAAGTTAAAGAATGTGGCCAACTCACTTAAGTAGTATGACTTGAACTAAGGAAGGCTAGCTCTAAAGTTTATGGTTCTAACCACTACATAGCATTCTCAACACAGTACTAAAGGAAAATATAATGTATAATTCTCTGGTTATAATGGAATCACGTATTATATTTACTAGTTCATCACATAAATTTAATTTCTTTATTCTATGAACTACCAGCTCAATAAACCAAACTCTTGAAGATGTTAGATGATGCAAACCCCATTTGGAAATAGATGATGGTGCAGGAACTCTCCCCTCCCCCATTTCTACTCCTAAATCATTCATTAATCACCAAAGCTCTACTTAATAGTAGACATTATCTTTCATTTGGAAAATTCAGTTTGCTGTGGTTAATTTCTTAATGATTCAGATTCAGCTTCAATTATCCATGAAAAATTACAGACCTTGTGTATTAAATATTAAAATGTTCCAGTAAGATGGGCTATTGTTCTTCCATTTAAAAAATAGCATGACTTGAGCCTAAAGTGCTACGATTCATATTTCAAGTCTTTGTTTCAAACTTTCTTTTTACTAAAAGCAAAAGCTCTGTGGCTAGACTTGACTATAGAAATCTCAAGAAGTTTAGCAAATCAGGCCTATATACAATAAATGATTCCATAAATGCGTAGTCTCTCAAAAGATGTACAGTGAGTCATTTCAAGGAAGAACTAGGAATTGTACCAGAGTTAATAACCCAGAGCTCGCCAGGGTTATTAACTTTTGTGGGCAAAGTTGCATTGGCAGCCTGAGATGTTCAGTCAAGGGCAAAGCCAGAGTAACTCAGAAAATGACGCTATGAAGTGGTCAGAAAAATTAAGAACTGCTATAGACAATGTAGTAACAACCAAATATTGAGATGCCAACAGATTGGCCGATAATAATGAATGATCCCCTAGCAGGAAAAGAAACCAGAAGTTACATAAAGCTTAAATAAACACTTTTTAGGGCTATTGATGTAAAGATTTCAACCTTTTTGATAACACTCAAAAGTTTTACTTCAACATTCCCCTATGGATTTACACCTAAAGACCAGCATGTCTTAAAATGAAAATTTTTTTGGTACTTTTAAAGTTAAGTTCCTTACATTAGATCCAAGATGGCCCACCTTAATGCTATTCAATTCTGTATCAAATAGTTTGACTGTAACTTTTAGTTATTAAATAATTTCAGTAATAATTTGCCACTGACTGTATTCTAGTCAGTATATTTGACACCTAGAATATGGAGATCAGTAGAACAGTTTACTTTACAATGCACCTTAGGGTTAATTCTACCAATGCCATTGTAAAGAGAATGTAGGATTTTAAAATAAAACAACTATATGTCTTCATAATATATGAAATGCTTTTTCACAAATGTTATTTTAAGAACTTTTCCATGGAAAGATTAGTGTTATATCCTTTGTACAGATAAAGAAACCAAAGCTCAAAATCTTCAGGTAATTTGCCCAAGTTAACACTGCTAGCAAGAAAAACAGAACTTGAGCTTGGAAATTCAGTTTTAAAGTCCACAAGTATTCCACTATATATCGTTTTAATGTGTAAGAGGGAACTAGATGATGGGCCTGTGAATAAAACTTCAAATATTTAAATAATAGAGATAATTTTTGTCATCAAACCCTCTTTGGAAAAAGATAAGAGCAATATTGAATATTAGGAATGGTGGGATATCCCAAATCACAACTTTTAGTTAGTCCTTTTCCCATTGTAAAAGAAGGACAACTTTTAGTTAGTCCTTTTCCCATTGTAAAAGAAGGACAACTTTTAGTTAGTCCTTTTCCCATTGTAAAAGAAGGGGTTTCCCAATCTTCAGCTGGGGGTGTGATCTAGGGATGATTTCATTTCACTTTCAATATTTCATACTTAGAATGCCCTTCTTCTGACCTCAATATCCTGATTTCCTCTTCCATAAATGGTCATATACCATCCCATTTCTCTTGAGTTTTCAAAGTATGGCACTTTAAGACTTACACCTTTATGAAAGAAGAGCAGGCCTCTGTGGACTATACTTCCTACTCCAAACTTGACTCCCTTTGCTTCTCCAAGATCTCTTCCTTTCACAAGTCACCATGATTCCTCTTTGTGCCCCCCACCAACCGCCATCCCTCAGAAGTACAATATATGTCAGAGTTTCTCAACTTGGGGAAATCTTGCTCCTCAGGGGAAATATGACAATCTCCAGAGATGTTTTAGATTGTCAATCTAGAGTTTGAGGTGCTCCTGGAATATAGTGGGTAGAACCTCAGCATCAATAATATGGAGGTTGAGAAATTCTGGTTTAAGTAAAAACAGAGAAATGAGTATTTCCTCCACTAGCAAAATGTCTATTCTGCCTTTGTTATCATTATGCTGTATACAAGTGTTAATGCATTTTATTGTTTACCTGAGTTCAACCACAATCATATCCAGTTATCCCTCAGTATCTATGGGGGATTGGTTCCAGACTTCAGTGGATACCAAAATCTACAGATGCTCAAGTCTCATATATAAAATGGCATAGTATTTGCCTAACCTACACAATCCTCATACTTTAAATCACCTCTAGATTTTTAATACTACCTAATATAATATAAATGCCATGTAAATAGTTGTTATTTTTTATTGTTTGGAGAATAATGACAAGAAACAAGTCAGGACATGTTACATACTTTTTTTTTCATCCATGATTGGTTGAAACCATGAATGAGGAACCCAGATACAAAGAGGTGACTACATATAGTGCTACATTAGTTAGAAAGGTTGTTTGTTGTTCTGGGGATAGATTGGGATTAACTATATTCATAAAATTCATAATTTGGCTGTGATGAAGCCAGGAAGGGTGGAAAGGTCACCAATCTTACTGCCATGTCTCTGTTCCAGGAAGACACAGGGGAAATGTACAAACTCTTAAGAAAGAATGTTATTAGCAAGATGGTTATTGTGTTGAATTAATTTTGACAAAGAAATAAAATAAACTTTATGTAAACTTTTTGGATGCTTCAAAGAAAACACTGACCACAAAGTCAGTAGTTGTAAATGGGATGGTGGGCTGCAGTAACCAATTGGATTTCTAGATAAGTGGTTATGAAATTCCTAATTCAAATAGAATAAGTAGCAAACAGTAAAGAATTAGAAGTGTGAATCTTGTCTTATTTCACAAATGGTATGTAAGATGAAAAGAGCAGAATCAGCTATGAAGAGGATTGAAGATTTAAACATTGTGAAAGGCATACAGGTATAAGAAGTAAATGTAGAAAAGTAAATGTGGTATGATGAATCTCTGCAGTGGAAAGAACTAGACATCAGGAAGGATAGTTGGAGCAGTTCTTCATCTTTGGATACAAATCAGAGTAAAATCATCTAACTCTTTTAGGGGAAAATGAGGTGAGGCTATACAGAGAGTTCAATCTTCTGATTGTAAAGGATCCAGGATTGAGTTCTCTATCCAAGCTCACTCTCACATTTCCCCCATCCTATTGGATAATATAATAAAAAAGGTAACAAAAGAAGTCATCTAATAGTCCATTTTGCATCATCCATTAAAGAAACTATGAAGGTATTTGTATGATGGATACATAGATATGCTGTCCAGATAACCTTCTCAAGGAAGAACTCTCTTCCTCCTGCTTGCTTCCTGTCTGGAGTTTCAAGCTCTTTGCAGATTGGACCCTTCCCATGTGCTGACTTTAATCTAGATATTCTTGCATTCTAACTCTGCCATGTTTAGCTTGGAGCTTGGTCTTGGAGAAGGTACTTAATCCCTTTAAACTTTGGTTTACTTATCTGTGAAATAAGAATAACAATATTTACCACAAAACACAGTTATAAAGAATTAGTATTAAGTAATGCATGTTAAATGCTTAGTGTGGTCCCCAGTTCATAGCAGGTGTGTAATAATTAGTCCCATCCTTTTCCATGATAGAAAAGAAGAAAAAAGGATGATAATTTACAAGCAGATAAATTTACTCATTAAAAAAAAGGACTGACAAAATTTGGAGCTTTCAAAAAAAGCTGGGTTTCTTTGCTGGTATGTTACTGTAAGACTCAGATAGACATTTTAGTTATGTGTTGTTTGTAATGTTATGGGAAAAAGTTTCCTAGATGATAGCTTATAATATTATTAATGAAACAAAGAAAAATAGTGGAAAAATTGTATTGGGGCATGTATGTATGTGTCAGGATCTAAAGTAATTCTTAAAGGACTTGCAGAAAAATAATGACTTCTCTTAGATACACAAATTGAATCTACTCACTCTCCCTATCTGAATCTTACAGTAAGAAACCACAATTGCTAGACTGGAATGGATTGTACCAATGACTGAGTAGTGAGAATATCCAGAGAAAAAGATTATAGTACAATACAAGACGAGGCAAACTCAAGGGGGAGACTTTGTACCTGTATGAGAGTCTAATGAAAAGCAGTGTGATATGACATTCATCATCAAGTTTTTGTATATCTTACAATACTTTAAAATGCTTTCTATGTAGTTTTCCATATCTATGATGTCAGTGCATGTAAGCCTGGCCAGCTGGATAAAAACTATTGGTAGCTATACTGTTATAAAAACATAGGCAGAGTCACTAGCTTTCAAAGCACAAGTGTTGTCAACTGGAAAACACAGTACCTGCTCTATCTTTAGGTATCCAGGCACCTCGGAATCCATTCATGGCACTTAGGAGAACTTTAGGAAAAGATATTTTAGTTTTTATCTCCAGTACAAAATGTTATTTCAGCCCACAGCTCCTAAGGAATGGAACTAGTGTCAAAGATTTAATGCCTTTTCACATTAGTAATGTCAGCACAAAATGGCCATCTTCTCTGAATAATTTATCTTCCCACTGCATAATTTTCTTATCTTTTTTTCTACATTTTGGCTTTTTGCTGTAGATGAGGAGGTAAATGGCTGTTAGTCCCCGACAAAACCTGTGGAGCATCCTTCCCATCAATCAATTAAAAAACACTTACCTTACATTCAACATGATTTATTTCTTGTTAATACAATTGTCTCACTATATCCTTCTATTATTATACCCTTAATTCCATTAGCCATTCGCTTAATGCTCACTTTAAAGCTGACCCCCAAAGAGCTTGGAAGAGAGAGAGAAGTCTGTCTAATAGTGGCATTGCCAATAAAACTCTGGAAGCTCTTCTCCTAAAGCCTTGTAGGTCACAGAAAAGATAGGTCACAGGATGTATCCCGCCTGAAAAGAATAGAGCAGTCTTTCATTTATTTGTTCTGATGGATATGGCTTGATGGTTTAAAAATCCTTAAGAGCTCTTATCTTAAAAGTCAACACAATAGGTTCATCAAGCAGAATCCTACACATTGCACAGAAATGGATGCAACTCTACTAAGCTTTCCTTAAATACAGTTAAAAGGGGGGAAACAAAGAAAACTCCATTTATATCGTTAGAAGATTAATGGCTTGCTTGTTTGGGGGTGGAGCAGAAGGTTAACCTTTTAAACAGTCAAGTGACACAAAGAAATTGTAGTATTATTTCTCACAGTGGTAGACTTACATGTTCTCTAGCAAATTTCCTCTGTTTGGATTGAAGTCTGAAAGTTATAAAATGAAGCCTTTATACTGTACTTCTAGGGCCACACCTTGAACAGATGCTATGATTTTTCTCAGTGAGGACATGTGCTTTCTCTTTGAAATTTAAATTTATAAATATCTGCACACAATTTAAGAGCACACATATTGTTATGTCTATGAATATTGGCGGAGGTTATAAGTAGCTGACACTTGCTTACCTATTAGTCATTTTCCTGTTTCTTTGCTAGTAGAACCATAGCTTTCCTCAGGAGCCCTACCTTCAGAAATGGGGATCCTAGGTGCAGCTTAGGGGGATATCTGGTCAATAGAATCAGTACTGGCTATTCATTCCATGGTCCTTATCAGTTATTGATGTTGGAGCAGGCTTCTGGGACAGGTTTCCTCATTTCTAAAAATAATTCTGGAAATGGATGTGGTCATAATTGATACCTGGATCATGATGATACCTGGAGGTTTTAGTATCATCATCTGCAGACTTGAGAAAAGATGGGGACAAAGCCAACATCCTGGGGATGAGAGAACAGAAAGAAAATTGTGTTCCTTGGCAACACAATTTATCCCTAGAGTTAGTCACACTGGAACTACTTTACTTCTTTACTTTGTGTTACATGATATAATACATATGTTCATTGTTTTTTTTTTTTTTTGCTTTTTTTTGTGATACTGGGGATTGAACTCAGGGGCATTCTACCTCTGAGCTATACCCCCAGTCCTTATTTTTTATTCTTTATTTTGAAACCGGGTCTCACTAAGTTGTGAAGTGCCTCACTAGGTAGCTGAGGCTGGCCGCGAACCTGGATCCTCTGGTCTCAGCCTCCCAAATGCTGGGATTACAAGTGTGCGTTAAGCCAGTTGTCTATTAACTACAGCTGGGAAGCCATCCTTGCAGATAATGTCATAGGTACTTTTAAAAATTGCAGACTTTTAGGTTTTTGCAATTTGCTTCCTCCTCCCTTTTTTCTTTTCTTTCCTTGTCCCAAATTACATCTCATATCTCACTTAGCATTAATCTGAATTAACCTGCATTAACAGTCTAATATTTCTCCTTTTGTATTTTTCTCCATGTAAATTTCTTCATAAACAAAATGTAGAAATGCACGTTTATACACATACACATGCATACATCTTGGAGCATAAATATATGTGTTATACCTTTACCAAAAATATTGATTGTATTTTGCAATCTTTCACATCATTGTGTTTTTTCATCCCACAGTACTGCATGAAGAAATCTTGTAGTACTCCAGGCCCACTGGTATAGCTCTAACTTCAACACAGGCTTGGTAATATTAATGCTGTAGGTATGAAAATTAAATCATTTCTCTATTGATTGTCAATCACTTTGTTTTTAACTTATTGTTATAAAATCAATAAAAGCAGTCCTTTGTCTTTGGGTATGTATATTGCCTAAGCATAATTTTTAAATTCGCATTAATTTCCATATTTTTTCTAGCTTCTAGGTTTATAGTTAATATTGTTCCACTCTACTCTTATTCCCACCTATATTGTATACCTATGTTTTGTATACATAATTCTGTTTCTCACTTGAAAATATTAATTTATTAAAAAAATTCTACCACTAGCCAGGCATGGTGGCGCACGCTTGTAATCCCAGCATTCGGGAGGCTGAGACCAGAGGATCCGGGTTCGCGGCCAGCCTCAGCTACCTAGTGAGGCACTCCGCAACTTAGTGAGACTCGGTTTCAAAATAAAGAATAAAAAATAGGGCTGGGGGGTATAGCTCGGAGGTAGAATGCCCCTGAGTTCAATTCCC
Source organism: Graphiurus murinus (assembly GCA_004027655.1). Taxonomy (NCBI): domain Eukaryota; kingdom Metazoa; phylum Chordata; class Mammalia; order Rodentia; family Gliridae; genus Graphiurus; species Graphiurus murinus. The sequence continues at coordinate 83,060 of PVLC010001088.1, read as the reverse complement.
AGTACCGCAAAAAAAAAAAAAAAATTCTACCACTAAGTAAAAAGCCATTAAATTAAAAAAATGCATCAATCCATGGAAGGATAAAGTAAAAAGGTGGTTTCCAGGGGCCAGGAGAGTGAAGTGGGATAAGACGTCAATTAAGCAAGCTGAGGAAATCCTAGAGTTCCAACTTACGACAATGTGCATATAGTTAACATTACCATTTATACCCTTAAAATTTTAGTGAGAGTTATGTGTTCATGTGACGTGTTTTTTACTATAATAAAATATATTTATACTAATTTTAAGAGGAAAACTTATCGTGTATTTTATTACAACTCAAGAGATAACCAAATAATTTTTACAGATTGAAAAACTACTTAAACAATGAAAGCAAGTATATGTAAGTAATAAAAAGCTTGAAAGTAAATCCAGCTAATACATAAAATGTACATGTGTTTTAGTCATTTTTCCTTTTTATTTTCTATTCTCCTCAATGATTTTTAAACCTTTTGGGATGTTCATGGTTATCTATATTCCAATTGCATAGAATAGCACCTTTAGATAAAAATAAAAGGAAAATAAGATCATTTCAAAAGGTGGAAATAGAAAAAAAGAAAACAAAACAAAAAAACCCCAAAAGGTGGAAATAGTACATGTGCACAATAGGTTGAAAATATGTAAACAATACTGCCTCTTCATCCTTCTCACTTGATGGATTTACACAAACCAAAATATTTTGTGTTCACCCAAATAAGGCATTTAAATCTATTGTATATATTTTGAAAGTCGTGTCAAGTAGGTGGTGTGCTTTTTCCTGAAACAAACAAAAATATTAAAGCCTCACTTCTTTTGGTCCACTTATTTGGTTTGGGTTTAGATGCTAAAGCTACTATACCAAAAAGAAAAAGGAATCCTTATTCAAAATTGTATACCATTTCAAGAACCATTATATCCAAGTCATTGAATGAATGGTTATTATGAGAAGTATCCCCTAGATATTTTTAAAAGGATTTATTTTGTTTTACATTTATGTCTTTAATCCATCAGGGTTTGTTTGTTTATTTATTCATTTATTTATTTATTTAATTATTTATTTGCAGTACTGGGGATTGAACCCAGGGGCATTCTACCTTTGAGCTGCACCTCCAACCCTATTTGTATTCGTTATTTTTGAAACAAGATCTCACTAAGTTGTGGAGGGACTCACTAAGTAGCTGAGGCTGGGCATGAACCTGCGATCCTCCTGTCTCAGTCTCCTAAGTACTGGGATTACAAGTGTGCACCACCATGCCCGGCTCAGGGTTTAATTTCTTTTTTTTTTTGGTACTGGGGATTGAACTCAGGGCCATTCTGCCTCCTCGCTACACCCCTAGTCCTATTTTTTATTCTTTATTTTGAAATAGGTTCTCACTAAGTTGCAGAGGGCCTCACTAAATAGCTGAGGCTGGCCACAAACCTGGATCCTCTGGTTTCAGCCTCCCAAGTACTGAGATTACAAGTGTGCACCACCATGCCTGGCTGAGGGTTTAATTTTTAAAGAGGGCATGAGAAAGGATTCAACTCAGTTTTACTCCAGAAGGGCAGCATTCAAATTAGAATAATTTATTAAATATTCCATCTATTTTAAACATTAAATTTTCATGTTTATGTCTATATCTATATTTTAATTATTTTCCAAAGATTTTTTGTCTATTTACATGACAAAATCATATTTGCTTTTCTCTATTTTTATTGATGTATAATTGGCAAATTAATATTGTATATACTTATGGTACATAGGAATTCACTTGATCATGATAATCATTAAACCACTTTGTAGATATATTATTTTTCTAGTTTCATTTAGTTTTGTTTTCTCTTGTAGCTCACTAAGCTTTAGGATGATTTTTTTGGATTATTTTCAGATTATTAAGAGATCTTCATTTCTTTAGGACCAGTTACTGGTGCTTCACTTTTTTCCTTTGGTGGTGTCATGTTTCCCTATTTCTTTGTGGTCCTTGTGGCCTTGTGTGAGTACTTGCACATTTGAAGACATTGGTACCTCTTCCATTTTTTATAGATTGGTTTCAGGAGGGAAAGTCATTTATTTGTCAGTTCATTAAGAGACTCTTGGTCATTGGGCGGGATCTGTGAGTAAGCTTTCTGATGGAATCCTCAGGTAGTCTGGCATGGAATCAAAGTTTTTTTTGGCAGGCTTTAAACCTGGGTCTCTGGGGATGGGCTTCTGGAAAGGGTCCACTGGGGTGTGTCTGAAGATGAGATTTCCAGGGTTTTACCTGTAGCCTGGATCTGCAGGTTCAGATCCGGAAGCTGGGTCCATAGGGATGGGATTGGTATTGAAGTAAGCCTGGAACCTGAGTCCATGCATTAGGATCTGGGTCCTGGGTTTGTAGGTTATGGTCTGAAGTCTAGATCCATGATGGTGGTCCAAGGAGCCTAGGTCTATGGGAGTCAGGCCATTGCTGAGGTCTCTTGGGGTTGCTCTGCATCTTGGGTCTGTTAAATCCTGGGTCTGAGGTTGCTAACGTTAAACTTGGGGCCATAGGGGCTGGCCAAATGCTGGGGCAGACCTATAGACTGGGTCCATGAGCATCAGCTTGGTGCCTAGGGCCAAGGGGGACTGCTTTGCAATGGAGCCTGAACGTGGGTCAAGAGGGGCCATCTTAGGTCTGTCTGCCTGGCCTGGAATCTATGTTCGTGAGTGCTAGCCTAGAGACTGGGCCTTGGGGGCTGGCCTGGTACTGTGGAGACTAGGCTGGAGCCCAAAGCTGCTGGTGCTGCATTGGTACCAGGGTTCCCTAGGGTGGGTCTGGTTCTAGGTTCTATGGTAAGTTCACTTGATTTTCCCCATGTAGAGGCTATCTCATTGTATTCTGCTTGGGAGAACAGTGGCATGGATAATGTGAAACTGTCTTTCCTACCCTCTTCATTGTGATTTTTCTTATTTCTTTGATCCACCTTGGCACTGCAATCTCTCACCTGAATTCCTTAGCTTGTGTGAAAGTATTTTCATGTGTGGAAAGTTCTTTGAAGTTTTCGGTAGGGGGAAGACTGGTATAAATTCTTATTCTGCTGTCTTGCTGATGTCTTTTCACTTATAAAGGGGATATAATAGCATCTACCACATATGGTTATTGTGATGATTAAGTGAGGAAAAATACATGAAACACTCCAAATATTGTAAACCCTTTATGAAAGTATTATAGATATTCTTTCCCTGTCTCCTTTCCTTCCTGTACTAGAGACAGGCCACTAATTGTAAGAACTGTAGATGTAATGTCTGATGGGCTCTCTCTTTTAGTTGATCAGTCATTATTAAATTATTCTTGTTATGTGGCAAGAGATAGAAAGATAGGTAAATGAATTGATAAAATATATCAGTGCTAGGGTATCTAAACAAAAGACTGGTTCAATAATCATTTGACCAGATGAAGATCCATTTTGGAACAGTAGCTGATAAATCTCTACACTTACATTCAGAGCCTTGGTCACCAGGAGGAATCCACTATATATTTATTGCTTTGTTGATTCTAAGAAGAGGAAAGGAACAGAATGTTGACCATTGTGAATTTATGGATAAAATTAATTTTCTAATTTTAATAATTAAATGATGGGAGGTCATTCTATTTTTATTTTTCTGGTAATTTTCTAGCAATTAATCTTTGTTTAGACTAAACCAGATTCCTTAGATGCTGAATAATTAAACTGATCATCTTAGAATCTGTATACACTACATTTAATGCTAACTTTTAAATTTGAATTTAAATCTGGGTATCATAAAAAAAAAACTTATTCCATCAGAGAATACTTATTTAATTTCTTCAGTGTACTGAATACTTTAAAAGTTAAGGTAAAAGTTAACTGTAAGAACATTATACCCATAAGGGGGGTGGGGAAGCATCAGTAACTGACTCTAGAGATATGGAGATATATGAATTACATGAAAAAAATTCAAAACAAGCACCTTAAATCCCAGTGAGCTGTAAGAGTTAGAAGTTAAAATTCAGATGAGTATTTAAAAAATTCTCAGAGCAAATCCACTGTTGAAAATAAAGTTGAACTCATTTAGTCTGCTGTTTTAAAAAGAAATGTTCTCAATAGTGACAAATATTGAAATTAATGACTTCCTAGTTGATGGAGGTTTTACTGTTGTATAATTAATGTAACATTATATCCACTTTAAAGATGCATATAAAATACTTTAGGAATAATTTTAATCAGTTATTTTTCATTTCAAAAATCCAAATGAGCTTATCTCCTATCTTTCTAAGTGTTAGGAAATTTGGATCTAACGTAAAAACAAATATTATTGTTATAAACATTTCCTATACGAAAATCCTGTTGCACTGCCTGGTTACATGTTGAGTCTTCAGTGCTGGCTAGAAAAGGAGAGTAAATGGGTACAAGGTGCAGTTGGATAGGAGGAATAACTTCTAATGTTGTACGGTACAGCAGGCCAACTGCAGTTGATTATGATTAATTGTATATTTCAAAATGGCTAGTAGAGAGGATTTTGAACATTTCTAATACAAAGAAAAGATAAATGTATGAGATGATAGATATACCAATTATCTTGGTCTCATAATTACACTTTATATACACATGTGGAAATGTCATACCCTACCGCATAAATACATTATTATGTAGTGATTAAAAATAAAAAATTTAGAACATTGATGTCAAAGTATTTGATAACAACATTTTTTGAGTGCTTATTGTATGTTAGTTATGTTTCCCAGATTTCCAAATAAATCAAGTCATTTAAATTTACAGCAAACTACAGGCATTTTGTAGATGAGGAAATAGAGAAATGTGCAAGAGGTTATTATATAGTATATAGGTAGCATGTGACAAAAGCTGGATTCATTCTAACTCAGGAAGAAAGACTGTCTCCAAAGGTTGTGATTTTTTTTTTTTTTTTTTTTTTTTTGCACAGCCTCTGAAAAATTTAGGTGCTGACCCTTAGTCAAAACCCAACATTTCAAGGAACTCTGCATATGATGGGTCCTTTCTTGTGACACTTGTATGAGAACAGGAAGCAGAGCTCTTTTTGCATTGCTCAGGTTTGATTTCCTCTCTTTGCTGGGCTTGAAGGTTTTGGACACCAAGTTCATTCCTTCTTAAAGTGAGGGACAGTTGCTTACCTCTCTAGCAAGGTTTGCTCCTAAACCTACCCTCATTAAACCTCCTGCATCCCTTAGTCTCTTCTTGGGACTTCGTGGGTGATTAACTGCTTGACTTCTGTGAAGGCAATTGGTTCCTAGTGACAAAGTGGTTGAGTGCCTAGAAAAACCTGCCTGCTGCTGTGTTAAATTGGCCATTCCCTTCCTTTCTTATTCCTACCAATTGAGCTCCTCTGCAATGATAGAGCAACAGGGATGGCAGAGCATGGGGACATCACCTGCTTCTTCACTAATGGCCCTGCTACTTTACTCAGCCATCAACTCCTTCCTGATGCTCTCCTGGGAAAGCAGGAGCCCTGGAGTCTCAGCCTGGAGAGAAGTGCAGAATTAAGCTTCATGCTGGTGGCAGATTAAGCTCTGAGTGGTGTTCATGCCGGGGGTTTAAATGGTGCCAATTTGGGACGGATTTGTCCTGGAGGTCTGCTAAATTCCACCTTCTCTTTCAGTAAGCACTGGTGATTACCTCTGAGTGCACTGCAGAGGCTGCTTCCGATGTGTCAAATATATGTGGCTCCATCCGGGAGCTCATTTCTATGGGTTCATTCATGGTGGGCTCTCCACTCCACCTCTCCAAACCTGTCATCTTTCTGAACTACTTGTGCCAACTTGTGCTCATGGTCTCAGATTCATGATTAAAAGCTTTGAAAAAGCAAGGGAAAACAAAAGTTTATCTTAATAGGTAGAGAAAAATCACTGAAAAGTCACTCTTTTGACTTAAATAGTGCTATAAAGACAAATCATTATTATTCTCAAGGTTTAAAACAGCCTCTCTGTTACCATGCTGGATAAAAGGTGTTAAGTTCCCAGCATGGCTTTGCTGACACCATTCAGTGTCATATCAATGTATACTGTAGATGGATGGGCTTCATGGTGTGGTATCTCAGCCCTGTTTATTTGATAATTGTCAAATGAAACATCCTTCAAACAGAAAGCTGTTTATATATTTATTTGATTTATTATTATTTTATGAGATGAGATCTTGCATGAATTGTCCAGGATAGCCTTAAATTAGTGATCTTTGTACATTAGCCTCCTGAGTACTTTGGATTACAGGCACGATACTCTACCTGGCTGAAAGTGGTTTATTTAAATGTTCTATGAAATAGAGAACTCTGGGATTATCCATTGTTCCAAATGCCCCATTGGCAAATAAAAACAAATGAAATCCAAATTAACTTTTATATTTTCGTCAATGATATTTATGCAGTTCAGTGTGAAAATGTTGGAAATTGATCCCGTGGGTGTTTTGGAACCTAGACATGCTGTATGTGTAATAGATGGTTATTCTCTCATAAAATATGGTGTGAACTTTTTGTTCCATCCACTTGCAGAAGGCAGAGAAGCAGCAGAAATGTAGTAGAGGCTCTTGGGAGATGGATATAAGGATACAGAATTCTTGCCCTCCTTCATTTATTCCATTTACAGTGATAGATTTCTCATAGACCCTGATAATTAGAAGGAAACTGTAGCTATAATAATAGTATTTTTATGAGGGAAGGTTAGGAAATATAGAGAAGAAAAAAATCAGGAATAAAGTATTTTAACAATATGAATCATTTTTAAAGACAATTCAGCCTGAAAAATATGTAATAAGCAAATTAAATAGAAATGGCATTCACTCATTTATTTTTTGAAAAGCATCTATTGAATGTCCCACTGTGTGCCGGGCACTAGAGTGGGTTAAAAAGATCTTTGACGTTAAGAAACATGTGCTTCGAATAGATGAACTTCATATGAATAGCAAATAGCGCCCTGAGTGTTCTGTTCTCGCTCTCTCTCTCTCTTTCCCCATCTCTTCTGTCTGTCAGTCTCTCTCCTTCCTTCCTTCCTTCCTTCCTTCCTTCCTTCCTTCCTTCCTTCCTTCCTTCCTTCCTTCCTTCCTTCTTTCCTTCCTTCCTTCCTTCCTTCCTTCCTTCTTGTGCTCAGGCAGAAAATTGAAAACTAAATAAATAGATGTAGGTCTTAGAGGCCATATCTTTTCTATCTTCAAGCCTCCCTGCCTTGCTCTCCTGTGACCTAAACCACATGGGTTTTGACCTAAAAAAAAAAAAACAAAAAACAACTCTACTCCATTTCAAAATAGTGCAATAGAGGCCTAGTGCTGAGTCATGTGTCTCAGGAACCTCTTCAGTTTCACTTTGAGCATGCAGTCAATGCTGGTGTTAGCTGGAAAGGTGGACATTTCCATCTTCCTCTAGGCTTCCACTGTGTTCTGTCAGGTATGGCTGGATTTTCGCGTCTTGGAAACTTTGATGGTTTTCCTACTTTGTTTTGCTTTGCTTATCTTTCTAAAAAATTGTGATTTTACCTCCTTGCCCCCAATTTTTACTTTCATCAAATTACTGTTATCACCAGAAATATGGTTGGTGGAAGGCTATAGAAAATCGAATGGTGGTTTAAGGAGATGGGGTTGATTTGTTTCACACAACGAAGTTCAGGCTCAGGGGTAGACAGACTACTCAGAGTTAGTATGATTATTCGATGATGCCAGCAGGTATTGAGCTTTTCCCAGATTTTGTTCTACCATCCCACTTAAGTATTCTTTTATCCTATTGCTTGTTGTTTTATGATTACAAGATAGATGCTGTACCTGTAGACCAAATGTTTGAACATCCCAGTCTTGTGTGGGAGAGGCAAAGGGCTATATGAGCTGAATTTAGTACCCCATTAAACAAAAGTAACAATCTTAAGTTTATATCTCATTGTGTCACATGGTCAGTAAGGCAGGGCTAGAACATGTTTTTTTTTTTTTTTGGTGGTACTAGGATTGAACCCAGGGGCATTCTACCTCCAAGCTTTACCTACAGCCCTTTTTATTTGTTGTTGTGAAACAAGGTCTTACTAGGTTTCTGAGAGTCTCACTACATTGCTGAGGCTGTCCTCAAACCTGTGATCCTCTTATGTCAGCCTCCCAAGTACTGGGATTACAGATGTGAGCCACCATACCAGGCTCCATGTTGTATTCTTAAATTCATAAACAGTATTCAAAATTTTATTAGCAGTCTATATAGGGCAAGCCTGAAAAGGGGTTAGAGAAGGCTAATATGAGTTGGACTAATATTAGACCTGAAATTGTATTTGTACATAAAGGTATTCTCTCATCAGACCAAAAAACTAATTTCCAGGGAACGTCAATACAGTTTTTTGGTTTTTTTTTTTTTTTTTTGGAGAATTTATTGGGACTTGCCTTGATTAGTTTGAGTGCTATAAAAGAGTGCCATAGACTAGATGGCTTAAACAATGAACATTTTTTTCTCACTGCTTTAGAATCCACGGACCCCAAGACCAAGGTGACAACATATTGGATGTTTAATAAGGATTCTTCCTGGCTTGTAGACTGCCCACTTCTCACCATATTCTCACAAGGCAGAGAGAAAGAAAGAGTTCTGGTTCCCCATCTCCTTATAAGGGCACGAATTCCATCATTGGGAACCATCTTTATGACCTCAGTTAAGCCTAATCATCTTCCAAAGACCCTACCTCCAAATACCTTCCCATTGAGGCTTAGGGTTTCAACAAATGATTTTTTGTGTTTTGGTGAGGGCACAAACATGTAATTCATAATATAACTTTTATTTATTTATTTTTAAATAGTGAGTTTCCTTGAAACTAAAGAAGCATAAACATTCTCCAAATTCCATCAAAAATTCCCATGGAAATTGACTAAAAATAAAAGATAGACAGAAGGAAGATGAGCTTAAACATATATAATCTCACACTGGTTCCTGTTAGTCTTGCCTTGATTTCTTTAAGGCCCTAACGATTTGGGCAGTTGTAATTATTTAGCAAGTCATTTTCATAGTCTTATCATATGCTTCTTTTAACTAAAAGGTATACATTTGCTAATGATATGATAATTTCTTCAAAATAAGACAGCAAGCACAATAATTTGCCTTTAGTTGCTAAATAAGAAAGAAAACAAAAATTTATATTTTCTATTTTGGAACTTAATCCAAATGTGTTAGTTATGAAAATACAGTCATCCCTTTTATGATTTATGCATCCACAAATTTAATCAACCAAGGATTAAAAGTGTTTAAAAAATTCGTTCATGTATTGAACTTGTACAGACCTTCGTTCTTGAAATTATTCTGTAAACAACATGGTATAACAACCATTAACATAGCATTTACCTTCTATCAGGTATTATAAGTAATATTACAATGATTTAAATCATCCTAGAAGTTATTTAAAGTATGTATACAGAAGTATGTCTGTAGGGTATTTGCAAGTACTATACCATTTTATATAATAGACTTGAGCATCTATGGATTTTGATTTGATATCAGTTTGTGTGTGTGGTGATTTCTAGCACCAGTCTCTAGTGGATACTGAGGGATGACTGTATTTTCTTAAAAGTTATCCCATTTGTGCTATTCAGATTAAAGATGGAAGACTTTTTATAACATGTACACACACACACACACACTGTATATAGCATTTTTCTCTTCTCTTGTGTCTGATTTTGCCTTTATTTGGACCAAGAAAGATGGTGCTTAAGACTCAGAGAGATTAAATTTGAGAGTGACATCTTCTTGGGCACTCCAATCCATCACATCAGAGAACCCAATTACCTTAGTGATCATTGACTAACTACTGGTAAGAGAATCTCCAAAATGTTGTCCTTTCAAGCCAAGGCCAAAGTCTAAATAAAGCTTCCTCCTATCCAAAGTACCCTATGGTTTCATCCTCCATTTGCAAGGAGATTCTTTACAAGTCTGCTGCTCTGTTTCACTTGTTTTCAACAGAAGGACCAATACCAGGGAATAATCACATGTCCATCTGAAGAGGCTCTAGAGCTTGTAATGTTCACCACATATTGCTGTGCTCCCATGCATTATTTCAGCCACAGTTTCACAAAGGAGGGGTTCAGGGAGTCAGTGGGCCAAAGTGAGATGACTGTTTCCTCTAAGTCTAGAAGAAAATAACTTCAGCCAGGCAGAGAAAGTAGGGCAATGATTTCCCCACAAGACATATGTTACCATAGCTAGAAAGATGGGCAGAATAAAGTACTTACTTGTTTCTGTGGAGATTAAGCCACACGACATATATAAAGCTGCTACCTAGGAAATGCAACATGTTTTGACTATTAATATCATGATTAAATACAGGTCCCAAATAAGGAAGATCAACTTGCCTTTGGCAGGGAAGGCTTCATTGAATAAATGACACATGCCCTGGGTCATGAAAATAAGCAAAGGTTTCCAAAGAGAACCATGGGGTGGAGGGACATTCAGGATGACAGAGAAACTTGTACGAAGTTCCAGCTTTCCTGTATGGCTGAAACTAAGTTTGTGCCAGGAATATGGGAAGGAGAGAGTGAAAATGCAAAGGAGTATGGACCTTAAAATCCCGTACATAAAGAGGGTGCTATGAGCTCATCCAGATAGGAATCACTTGATCCAATATGCATTTCTGAATGTTCACTATTAAACCATTGTAAAAAATGGATCAAAATGGTGTGAGACTGAAAAAAAAAGCTCCAAACAACATTTATTCATTGCTTTCTAAGAGCTGGGCATCAGAAATAAAATAAAAATGTGTGTAGGAAATTGCCTTTCCTTTCAAAGACCTAGAACCTTTCTGAGGAGGCAGAGACAGGTGCACTTAAATATAGTATAGTGACCAGAGTGCTATAGGAGCATCAGGGTTTACTCTGCTGGGAAGGCAGCAGTGGGTGTGGGGGATAGGAAATAGTCATAGGAGAGGCATAATCACTTCACATGTTCATGGACTAGTACCCTGAAAGACTGGTTTGAGACCGTGTCTGATGGAAGAAAGGGTAGACAGAAAAACCGAAAGTTCAAATGCCATAGTATTATTAGCATTTATTCAGTAGGGTATTATCCAAGACTACTAAAATGAGGGAAAAACATTACAGTTACAGGGAAAATTTGGGGTTTTAGAGACTAAGAGACTTGGGTTTAAATCCAGCATAGCTATCTGCAAACACATGACTTTGGCAAGTCATGACCTTTCTCAGCTTCAGGATGATACTAAGACCTACTTAATCTCATAGGGTCTAGTGGGGATTAGTGCTTGGAGTACAGCACCTGGCAGGTGCTTAATGATAAAAATCATCATCATTATTATTCTAAAAATATTTCTGCTTTTGAAAGATAGTTCTGGCAGGGTATTAGTAACAGAGAAGCTAGGAGCAAGGAGGCTGGTTAAGAGGTTGTGAAAACCCAGGCAAAGTTAAGAGGAGATGGGCAGAGGCAGTCTCTAACAGGCAGGATAAGATGTAGTTCAGGCACATTTCAATGACAGAGGGACAGGCTGGGGCTGATAGGAAGGTGGAATGGGGAGAAAAAAGAGTGAGGTGTATGTTAAAGATAACTCAGCTATTTCCTCTGGGTGTTTAAGGCAGATGATGAGGCCAGTACTTGAGATACAAAACAGGAGATACGTAGAAGTGTGATGGGGTGCGGCGTGTTCCCCCCAAAATTCGGGTTCTTGATATTCCGTGGAGAAAAGAATTTTAACACTTATCAGTCACAACATCTGGCAGGTTTATTTTTAAGGAAAAACTGGGAAAGAAAAAACTGGGATGCAGGAAAAGAAAGGGGAGTGAAAAAGGGTTCCCGGCCACCAAGTCTTAGGACATGTTCCCCGATCACGAGCACGCACCGAGAGAGAGAACACGTGGAAATCCAGGGGGTATATGAGAGGGCGGGGTCCTCATTTCCAGCCCCTCTCTCTCAGGTTCCAAGTAATCGATAGGTTGGGCTCCAGGTGAGGGCAGGTCCCAGACAAGCTGGCTCCTCCTCTTTCCAGGTGTGTACTGTTTAGGTGGGCTGGGCTCTTCTGGAATTTGGCGGTACGGGTCTCTCTTGGGCCAAAACAAAGAAAAAAACTTTCAAGGGGTGGAGTTTTGGACTCACACTCTCCAGGTTTTTAAAAGGCTAAAAACTATATTTTTATGAATTTTTCCGATACCTCCTTCTACCTAACATTCCACTTCTAAGCTACCTCATCAGAAGGAATTAGATTTTAGAATATTACACATAAGTTGTATAAAGAAAACCAAATGGAAGGATTCAGGATGTGGGTGGGGGGCTGATGGAGAAGAGAGATCTGGGCCAGAAATATGTATTTTGAAGTGACTTGTGGATAGAGGGTGTTGCTGCAGAGGGAGAGTTACTGAATATTTTTGGCTTTGGGGCAGCACGATCTTTATTGAAACTAATCTACTGTCATCTTATTGTCATGGCAGCCAGACAAAACCTGAAAGAATGGATGTGGCTACGTTCTGATAAAACTTTATTTATAAAAACAGGCTGATGGCTACATTGGTTATGGATTGTAACTGGCCAAGCCTTGTTGTGGATAGTAAAGAAATGAAATGGATGAGCTTGTGTAAGGAGAGGGAGTATAATGCATTGGAGAGAGCTGAGGCTGGAGCCCCAGGAAAAATCAAGGAGGGCCATGAAAATCATGGTTGGGTGGCTGTCTTTGTTATAGGCCTTAGTGTCTTCCTGACAGCAGTAGAATTTGCTGGAGAAGACACTGAAACTAAACTTTCATGTTCTATTTCCTTACTCTTAAGCTAAGGCCTGTCAAGAGGTAGTAAATGAGGGAGGAGCCATGTAGCATTTTAACCAGGATGCCAGTGCACGTTCTCACTTTACAAGATTTACATGCCTCCTCACCCCCACTCCATGTCCTAGACAAACTTTCTTTCATTTATCCCTTGCCTTTTGGTCCTAAGTCTCATATTTCTTCCCCATCCCTCCTTTCCCAAGGTTGCTTCTCCTGCTGCCTTTCTCCCCACCCTGCGGTGCCCACAATAATAGGCAGGTAAAAGGATAATCATCGGGCCAGCTATTATGAGCTGTATAAACAAATGACAAATCTCTGGGCGCAGGAAAGGTAACAAGAGGCTGATCAGTAGT